>CM077162.1:37808099-38053468 GCA_039583875.1 Platanthera guangdongensis | reverse complement strand
CTAAAAGAGTCGCAAGCAATTACAAATACAAATACAGATAAAATTCGAGATGACGGTAACCCCGCGGTATCACGCGAGCGAGGGGCAAAAACTGGGTCAGTACTCGACCCACTTCCACCTGTGCCGCCTCTTCGTTCCGCCCGAGGCGGCACGCGGGGATCGTGGTAATCGCGAACCGCCACCAGCTCCCGCTGAGCCCGGCCGACCTGCTCCACGGCGCTCTTAAGATGCCCTCGGCTCGCGTTATATGCACGCCCGGCGAGGTGACGTCGTCGTCTTCCGCTTCACGCCGAGGGCCCTCCAGGCCGCGAGCCGGGCATCGGTCTCGGCCTTGTCGCCTTCGATCCTCCTTATGGCCTCCTGCAGCAGCATTGTGTGTTTCTGGAATAGCCGCGTCACCTGCCTCTTCATTCCCGCCGCATCGTTCGGGTCGCCCAGATAGTCAGATACACTGTCCACGTCAGGCGGAGGCGAGTACCCTTCGCTCATCTCGGTCTCAGGCGAGGCCCTGCGGAAAGCCTGCGAGCAGGGAGGGGTCAGAATGAGCGAGCAAGAGGGCAAAGTCAACGATAAAACCAGCTCACCAGGGGTGGGCACATCGCCGGCACCGACAGATGGGCGGGAAGAGCCCGGCCGATCCTGAAAGTTCCCTCCCTCGAGGGTCTCAAGAGATTTCCCCAGCCCATGGGAGACCGCGGACGGGGAGTTTCCGGAGGTGGGCGATCCGGACCTGGGGACTCGCGATCTTCTCAGGCGATGGAGGGGGGGGACGATCTCTCCCCGGTTCTCCACCTCCTCACAGGGAATTACCTGCAAAACAGGGTTAGACGAATAGCGATAATCGGCGGAAGGCCACGCACCCCGAGGACGACCTCAGCACCCGCCGCCGAGCTGGAGGCCGGGCAGTCACCGCCAGAGAACGCTTAAAGATCTTCCCCTTCGCCGGCCTGAAGAGGGGCCGGAGGATCCGCGAGCTAGCCATGGGGCGGCCTCGAGGGCCTCCTCCTGAGTCTGCAGGACCGCTGCCGCCAGGCGAGCTCGCACTTCTTCGCTAACCGGCATCGAGGAACAAGAGACTGCTCAGAGAAAACAAAGGATGTGGGAGCCTCCTACAGGGGTCAGCGGTATGTATTTATAGCAGAACAAGTGGGCCCCCCACAGAAGATTCCCTGCCAGCTCAGCACAGGGGCTCGCCGAACACGCGGGTTGGATGGTTCTTTCCGAGCTTGGTTCAAGCTCAAAAAGAGCGGGGATTGTGTACAACCCTGTGTCGGCGAGCGGGTCCCACCAGGGAGGTCGAACAGGCCTGCCCCGCGACTCGCACCCAAGCGGCAGGACGGGCTGAACGACTAAAGGGCTGGCCCGCTCCTGCCCATCTCAGGCGAGCAAGCTGGCGACCCGCCGCAAGCGAGTCGGACCCGCGACATGGCGGACCCGCAGCAAGCAGGCCGGACCCGAGCTGGCGACCCGCAGCCGCGAGCCGGGCGGGCTGGCAACCTTCGCGAGCGAGCTGGACCCTAGGATGGCGACCGCCGGCTGACCCCCCGCATGCGACCTTCCGCCGATCCGCCCGGCAAGAGGTCGGCAGCTCGCCCATATCGGCACGCGCTCGCCCAAGGAAAACGGGCGAGCCCCGGAGCCAGGTCGCGCCCGCCTCCTGCAGAGGAACTGAAGGCGAGCTGACCGCCGGGGGTGCGAATAGCTACTCAGAACAGCGGAGCTCGCTGTTTGGCAGACCAGTTGGACTGCGCATAGCTGTTCAGAACAGCGGAGTTTGGCTGTTGGAAGACCCACCAGGGGTCTTTTGGTACTTCCAGTCAGTCCTTTCGGTTATTGGCAGTTCAGATTCTGAAAATCTATAAATAAGACACCAAGGGGTACCTCAGAGGACACGTTTTCAGTGCCTCTTACTCTCATTCTCAAGTGTTTCTGAGAGTACCTTTAGACTGCTCTTGGCTAAGGAGGGGAAGCGCTCAGAGATCTTCGGGTTTGTGGTGGGACATCCCTGCGAGCCTTGGGTCTGTATTTCCTTGCCTCTCAATGTTTTTCTTGCAGGTGCGAAGTAGGCGCGAGACCACCCCTCCCAAGAGGTCGAAACTCCCAAATTTCGGTTTCCGGTTTCAACATTAATACTATATTAATGTTAATGCCTAATTTAAAGATCAATGCTTATTTCTTACTGCTTGTTTCTTATTTTTCATTTCATTACATACACTCTTCATTTCATTACACAAATTACTGTACATTTTGTATATGGTTTAATACCAACATTTCTTCGATTTTACAAGCGATTAAAAAGAAAATCTCACTTAATCATTATGACTAATGCGTTATTTTTAAAACATTTTTAGGACAGGGAAAAGGGAGAGGAAGAAATTACTAGTAAGTAGACAGACGAAGGGGGAGATAAATGAACGAATAAAAATATCGACTTTGGGATAAAGTTTTCATGGAAGCTCAAAAAAAGATGGATGAACGCAACAAGGCAAAGGAAGGACCAAAATGAATGACTTAGGGATTGTATAGTTCAATCGTTAGTGTCTAATAGGTTATGGATGCATCAAAATGCCCTGCCATCATCATTGTTATGTCAACCGCTTCCTTTTGAGCCCTTTATGTTGTCAGATCAAGAGGATGCAAGCATTGAATCCAGGTCTCGATGATATTCGTATATTGCACCACAACTAACATCAGATCACAATCTGAACTAGGTTCAACAATCTGGAGGTCGTAAGATCGAATAAGTGCTGAAGGTTGTCTTTCTAAGAGTACAAGGGATTTAGTCATCCCACATAGCTTTGGCAATTGCGAGAGGGTGTAAACGCAAAACTTGAATCTTGGCGAGATATTTTAGAAAGAAGGGTTTTAGGTTGAGGAGGGCAAAGACGGAGTATATGGAGCTTAAATTTAGCAGTACAAGAAAAACGGATGACTTCGTTATTAAGTTGGGTGATCAAGATATTTCCCGTAGTGAGTGTTTTAAATATCTTGGATCGAGAGTTCAAAAATACGGAGGTATTGAAAAAGATGTGACAAAAGAATCCAAGCGGATTGGTTGAAGTGGAGAGGCGCATCAAGGATCTTATGTGATCGTAAAGTAACCACTAAAACTTAAGGGCAAGTTTAATTGTACTGCAATTAGACCCGTGATGCTCTATGGTTCTGAATGTTGAGCAGTGAATTGTGTACATGAGCAAAAAATAGGAGTTGGGGAGATGAGAATGCTTACGTGTATGTGTGGACACATGAGATTGGATAAAATTAGGAATGAAAGTAGATAAGACAGGAGTAGCACAATTGCAGAGAATATGTGAGAAGCTCGTCTAAGATGGTTTGGACAAGTACAAAGGAGACCATTAGAGGCACCTGTTAGGCGTTGTGAGAGCTAGTCACTAGGCATGTTAAACGGGCAGGGGTAGACCAATAAAGACTTCGAATGAAACTATAAGGAAAGACATGATATACTTAGGCATCAGTGAGATAATGATAAAAGAAAGGGCACAATAACGACAAAGGATCCATATAGCCGACCCCACTATAGTGGGATAAAGGCTTGAGTATTGTTGTCGTATAGCCATTCAATATGGCTCACTTTCCATAAAGTTCAGCATCCACGACTCAACTTGACCACCATCCCATATTCATAGCTCAGTAGGCTCAATTAGAGGATCTAGAATCAAAATGATGAAGGAGACCCTTAGTTTGGAGTACTCAACACACTAAGGGAACCCACTCAACAAAGTTCTTTTGGGTGTAATATTGATGATCTTCAACTAATCTCTGACTTCATATGCAGGAGTGAGAGCGGGGGTGACTGGAGTGGTGGATGAGGCTGAAGTAGCATTTGTCCCCATCATGCAGAAAATAGGTAGTGATTTCTGCGCTTCTAGAGTTCAAGTGAAAACCAAACGATGATTGGGACAGAGGGAGAGCTCAATCATCAAGAGTGGCAAGAACGAGAATTTCCGCGAGCAGATGTCAAGTGACAATAGGTCGCGAGAGTTCTAGCGAGCTTTGTAAATAGCGAGAGGATCGGCGAGCTCGGCAGATGCGCAGTCGGCGAGTTTTGCAACTAGCGAGAGGATAGGCAAGCTCAATCAAGAATGGAGGATTGGCGAACTAAGGTCGACGAGTCTAAGTATGTGAGATCAAGTTCCCACGAGACCAAAGGAGATGGAGATTGGAATCCAAGTCCAGTGAGCATAGGATCCTGCAAGTTCGTCAAGCACTAGTACCAGTGAGTTTGTCAAGCTCGGGCAAATAGCGATCGGCTTTATTTCCAGTGAATTCGTCAATTCCTACAATGTCACGGGATCAGGAAAATGGTGAGCTCTAGTTCATTATGAACGGGATTGGTCAGTAAACTTTGGTTGGTCGGCGAGTTCTCGTTGTCGAGATCAGGGAGAGGGCAAGCTTTAGTTCGTCAAGCACAAGGCCCAGTTAAATCTTCTTACTACAAGTGTGAGATCGGCATTAGTAAACAGAGTAGGAAAGATTAGGAGAGCGGGGCGAGATTGGGAGCTTAAGAAACGGGAGAGACAGAGCTTAATTGCACGAGAAATCTTAGGCGAGAGGAGCCTTCAGGACTTGAGTCACTTTGATACAATGTGAGAAAGCCACAAGCAGTTTGAAAATTTTATTACTCCACATATCTCGAAACATACAAGAACATATACAAATATTTAGAGTTACGAGGAGTGACACGACTACTCCTATTCACGATGTAGGACTAATTTATGCAAGACAAATAATACTCATAATGGGTCTGTCAAACCGTGAAATGATATTAGATTACTTGAATAATAATAGCCTTCTATATATATAGAGGGTAATACAAGAGTTGAAATAAAAAAAAACAATCAAATAGTTGTAACATTTCCCCTCAAGTTGGGCATGTAATGTTCTTCATGCCCAACTTGCTAATAATAGATGCAAATATATTTTTCGCTCAATGCTTTGGTGAGAAAATCTGTCAGTTGTCCCTCCGAGTGAACGAAAGGGGTACATACAGTCCCTTTCATAATATTTACTTTAATGAAGTGTCGGTCAACTTCAACGTACTTGGAGCGGTCATGCTGGACAGGGTTCTGAGCAATGTTGATTGCAGCCTTGTTGTCGCAATACAAATTGAAGGGGATAGTTTCCAATAAACCAAGATCATTGAAGAGGGAACGAAGCCACATCATCTCATATACAATGAGTCATAGCTCTAAACTCAGCCTCCGCACTAGAGCGAGCCACTACATATTTCTTGCTTCTCCAAATGACCAGATTAGCCCTAGCAAAAGAACAATATCCTGTAGTAGATCTCATATCACCAACTAATACAGCCCAATCTGCATTAGTATATATTTCAGTTTTTAAGTCATCACTAGGAGACAATAAAATTTCTCTACCAGACGAGGTCTTCAAATATCTCAAAATTTTATGCACAGCATCAAGATGTCTGGCCTTAGGGAAATGCATGTAATGACTTACACTCCTGCATATGAAATGTCAGGACATGTATAAGATAGGTAGATCAGCTTACCTACCAGCTTCTGATAACCAGAAATATCTTCTACTAACTCTTCATCATTGTGTTCAAGTTTGTGGTTCACTTCAATAGGAGTATTAGCTGGCTTGCACCCACTCATTCATGTCTGTGTTAATAAATCAAGGTCATACTTCCATTGTAAAATATGAATACCATATTTTGATCTTTCTATCTAAATACCTAGAAAATATTTCAACTTACTCAAGTCTTTCATTTCAAATTCACTAGCAAGTTTGGGTTTCGGGGCACAAATTTCATTCATGTCATTACCTGTAATAACCATATCATCAACATATAAAATTAAGATAAACACTTTCATCTCTTTTTGTTTGATAAATAGAGTGTGATCGGCATGACTTTGGGTATAGCCTAATGAGATCATGACTTTGGGAATAGCCTAATGAGATCATGACTTTGGGTATAGCCTAATGAGATCATGACTTTGTGAAGCCTCTCAAACCAAGCTCTCGGAAATTGTTTTAACCCATATAAAGTTTTCTTCAATTTACACATTTTCCCTTCAGAGCCGATAGGTACAAGACCTAGAGTCATCAACATATAGACTTTCTTTTCCAACTCGCCATGAAGGAAAACATTTTTTACATGTAGTTGTTGAAGGTCCCACCCTTTACAGAAGGCACGGGATAATAGGACTTGTATTGTATTCATTTTTGTCACAGGAGGAAATGTCTCTTGATAGTCAATACCGTGAGTTTGGGTGTAGCCTCTTGCCACCAATCGTGTCATGAATATCTCCACAATACCTTCAGAGTTCTGCTTTACTGTAAGAAGTCATCGACAACCAACTGTTCTCTTGCCAAGAGGGAGATCGATCAGGTCCCATGTATGGTTCTTTTCTAGAGCTTGTATTTCCTTCATAATTGCCTTTGTCCATTTTGGGTGATCAAGTGTCTCATGTCATGTACCGAGAACAAACACAGAAGAGAGAAGTGACGAAGGCTTTATCAGAAGAGGTTCAATAGGCATATGACACAGTTAGATAACAGATGTTGAGTGGATGAGTGTATACCTTTCTGAATGACAATAGGTAACTTCAGAGGTGTTATAGACAAATCCGATGGCAGCTCTGGTAATATGGGATGCAATTGAGTGTTTGATCTTTTGTTTCTCCGAGTGTGCACATGTAACTCCTTTTCTTTGGGGATATCTTTGGGAATATCTGCACTCTCCACCTGAGTGGTAAATGTATAGAGGAGGAGGAATAGGAAGAGGAAGAGTGGGATCACTCACTTCCAAGTACGAAGACTCCTCCTGAAGTGAGGACTCATAATAGGTGTTTTAATGAAAAGTTACATCCATAGAGACACGTATTTTCCAGCCAGGATGATGATAATATTTGTACCATTTATGTGTAGGCAAGGTTGTCAGGATCGAGATCCTAGATGAGATCGGTTCGAGGTACGATCAGATCAAATAGTAAGGTTGGATCGAGAATCGCTTTACAAAATCAGGAACGATTTACAAAATCTGGATCGTAGGATCGTTGATCCGGATCGCAATCCTGACAATTATGTGTGTAGGGGAATAACCAAACACACAACGAACGGCACGAGGATCAAGTTTTGTTCGAGTAATGTTATGGATGTGAACAAAACATAAACATCCAAACACACGGGGTACAAGAGTAGTAGAAGGAATGCCTAGGGTATGAAGAGGAGTGTGATTGTCCAGATGACGGGATGACATACGATTGATGAGGTAAATCGCAAGAAGAAAAGCATCACCCCAAGACTATGTTCGTTTCGCAGGAATTGAGATGCAAGAATTGAAATTGACATCAATTCCAATTCCCAAAGAAATTGGAATTGAAGTCAATTCCAATTCTGCCGTTCGACTAAATGCAGGAATTCTGTCACAGGAATTGGAATTAGTAATTCTACTTCCACGCAATATTAAAAATTTTCCGTCCGAGCGCGCATTTTTCGCCCGGACTGCGAAACATTCGCGGCCGCCGGGCGAAACATGCGCACTCAGGTGAAAAATGCGGGTCAGGGCGAAAAATTCGGGACCCGGCCGAAAAATCCGCGTCCGGGCAAAAATTACGCCCCGATCGGAAACACGCCCCCAACCGAAAAATGTGATCCTGGGCGAAAAATGCTCTCCCAGGAAAAAAATGTGCGACCAGGCAGAAAAATCCTCGCCCGGGCGAAAAATTCGCACCGGCGAAAAATGCGAGCCAGGGCGAAAAATGTGCGCCCGGGCGAAAAATTCGCACTCGGGCGAAAAATGAGTGCCCGCGCGAAAAATGCGCACCCGGGCGAAAAATTTGCACACAGGCAAAAAATGTGCGCCCGATAGAAAAATGCATGCCCAGGCGGAAAAATTGGCGTTCGGTCGAAAAATTAGCTCTCGGGGGGAAAATATGTGCACAGGCGAAAAATACGCTCCCGGGGGAAAATACGTGCCCAGGCGGAAAATGCGCGCCGGGCGAAAAATGCGCATACGGATGAAAAATGCTTGCCCGTGCGAAAAATCCCCGTCTGGCGAAAAAATTCGCGTCCGGGTGAAAAATTCGCGCTCGGGAAAAAATTCGCTCCCGGGCAAAAATAATCGCGCCCCATCGAAAAATGAGAACCCAGGAGAAATTGTCTGTCCAAGCAAAAAATGTGCGCCAGGGAAAAAATGGTCGCCCAGACGGAAGAATGTGTGCCCGCCGAAAAATGTGGTCAGCGGTCTCGGGCGAAAAATGCCTGTCAGGGCAAAAAATGCGATCCCAAGCAGAAAAATGTGTGCCCCGTCGAAAAATTTGCTCTTCGGCAAAAAATGTGGTCCCGGGCGAACAACAGAATTTGCGTTGATGTTTTTTTGAGAGAGTCGAGGACGCGCTGGTAGGGGTGAGAATCACGAATGAAGACCTCGTGAGGTAAGAATTGAGGGAGTCATGTTTCTTCTATAATCAATTCCCACGGGAATTGAAATGAATTCCAATTCCAAGGTAATTTTATGGCCGCCGAACAGTCACAATTGGAATTGGCAATTGAATGTCAATTTCAAAGCCCTAATTTCATCGAAACGAACGGAGCCCAATAGTATTTTGGAATAGACATCGTAAATAACAAGTATCATGTCACTTCAAGAAGATGACGATTTTTCCGTTCAACATCATTTTGTGCAAAAAAATGTACACAATGTTTGATGAACAATGTCATGATCACTCAAATAGTTTTCAAATTTATTATCCATATATTCATGATCATTATCACTACGGAAAATTTTAATAGTTGCACTAAATTGAGTAGAAATCATTTTATGGAATTTTAGGAAAAGATAGAACACTTCACTTTTACTACGCATCAAATAAACTCACGTAATTTGAGAAAAACAATCAATAAAAGTAACAAACTAATGATAACCAGAGATCGAAGCAACAGGGCAAGGGCATCATACATCACTATGAATAGTATGAAAAGGTTCAAAAAAAAGACTTAGACACGTGATTGAAAGAGACACGCTTATGTTTAGCAAGTTCGCAAACATCACACATAAAGGTTTTTAAAAAAGAAGATGAAAAACTAAGAAATAACAATTGCATATTAGTAATAGAAGGATGGCCCAAACGACGATGACAGGTAGCCAGCTGAGAAAGTTGGTGAGCATGAAAGGTCAGATGAACAGCAGCACCAAACAGGTACAATCCATCATGCATCCTACCAGAGCTAACCATCTTTTTGTCTGCAGGTCTTAAAGACAAAGTAAGAAGGAAAGAAACTGATGAAGTAATTCATAGATTTTGTAATATGCCTAACAGATAAGAAATTGTGAGTAAAAGAAGGGACGTGAAGGGCAGAAGTCAAGATAAGAGAAGAATAATTGATAGAGCTTTTTTCTGCAATAGAGGAAAGGGTTCCATCAGCAATGTTTATTTTGTCTCTGTCAGAAAATGGTGAATAAGAAACAAAGTCTGACAATGACCGAGTCATATGATTTGTGGGTCCAGAATCAATGATCCAATGAGTAGGAGACAGTACAGCATCAGAATAAGCACTTAGAGTACCTGAATGAGCAAAGGACGAGGATGGACCAGAAGTGGGCTCAGAGGATAACCCCTGCATCATGCGACGGAGGGTCATCATCTCATCAGTAGAAAAGGCCTGGGTAGAGACAGACTCTCAGAGATCTGGTCACTTGAGGTACTATATTCAATGAACTTTGTCAGGTGAGTAGAGCGAGGAGAGATGAAATTGGAGAGGCCACGACCACGTCCACCATGGCCCTCAAGAGGAACCATTCCACCTCTCGATGGAGAGAGCTCGTGTAATTTGAATCAAGCGTCGCGATTATGCCGACTCCGACCACAGTAATCACACATTAAGTTGTCTTTGTCTGTGGGTTTGGGCTTAAAGTCCCGAGGATTGGTGCCTCCAGAATGAGAAGCAGCAAGAGCAGACCCACTAGAGAGAATCTTTGAACTCCAATACTAACGGGGGTTATATTCCTGTTGGACAATACTATAGGACTCTGAGATCGAAGGGACTGGAATGCAGTCAAGAATATGAACAATAATCTGATCAAAGTCCCAGTGTAAACCATGTAGAAACTCAAACACCATGTTCTGATCTTCAAGAGCACGAACAAGGATAGCATCAGCAGTGCAAACAAGGTCGGGCGAGGTAAAATGGTCATACTCCTGATATACCTGAGTGAACTCCAAATAATAGATGGACGGGGGTTGATCACCTTGTCGAAGGAGAAAGATCTTCCTTCGTAGTTGAAAGATCTGAGCAGTGTTTCCTTCTGAGAACATGTAGATTCGGCACGACTCCAAATATCTGCAGCGGTGTCCAAGAATAGGTAATTTCGTTCAATAGCTCTTGCATGGAATTAATCAACCATGACATAACCAAAGAGTTCTCTGATTCTCATTGTGCCCTGGTAGATGTAGTCTTCTTTGGCTCCTTAATAGTCTGGTCAACATAGCCAAACAGCAAGTGACTCTTAAGGGCCAAGGCAATAAATCGAGACCATGATAAGTAATTTGTTGTATCAAGATGAATCGTGGTAACCTGAGACGTCAAATGATCGTGCTCAACCCGGGTTGATCCAGTGGGTTGTGATACATCAGGAGAATAAACCACGTCAGACAATGAAATCAGAAAACAAAGAAACGCCGAAAAATTTAAGATTAGGTCAAAAACAGCTACCAGAAGATCACTAAAAGAGGGTTGTTACCGGAAAATATGTCGGACACCACCAATAGGACCGTCTGGGATCCCAGATCAATAGATCCTTGAGTGTGGAAGTCAAAGGAGGCTTGAAGGAGGAAGTAGATCCCTTTTCATGAGAGAGAAAATGGAGAGGTAGATCCCTAGATCAACGATAGAGAGATCTAGTGGAGCAATTAATTAATCCCCCTAGTAGGAGGTAGGGGAAGGAAAAGCGAAACTTTTCTGAAAAAATGGGGCGCATCAGAAGGTTGTCGGACGAGTAGCCATCCCGGGCACGTCTATCGGCCCGTGCGCCAATCGGCAGTCTACCGCAACGTCATCGCCGCTGACGGCGGTGGAGGGGCGCGGGGTTGCGGGGAGAGAAGAGAGGTGGAGGGAAGATAAGTGGGAGGCCGACGACGGGGCTGCGGGATCAAGCGGACGGGGCGTACGGGCGAACAGCTAGGGTGTATGGGATACCTATGATACCACGTCAAATCATGAAATGATATTAGATTATTTGAATAATAATAGCCTTCTATACATATAGAGGTCGGGTAATACAGGAGGAGAAATAAAACAATACCACTCAAATAGTTCTAGCAGGGTCATTGTGAGCGGGCTTTTGTACTGGCTTCTATTCATTTCTTCTATACTATTCATATAATGACACTATTCAAACAATGCTACCAGCCAACAAAGGTGCTACAACATAACATTAAAACAATGGTAAATAAGCCATTAACTTGGCCATAACAAAAACAACATAACAGATTAGTACGAACATAAAATCATGTGAAACTCACAAATAGGCAAGCCAAAAAAACTTACTTTAAGAAGCTTACGAAGAATGGGAATTCTGTTGAAGTTATCACGATTTTGCTTCATCATATTGTGTAGCATTTGTAGACCTATGAAGAAACAAAATAAATAAAGAACAAAAAGGTTTAGAACCTCAACTGATTTGAAGAATTAACAAATGAGAGGGGAAACATAAGAAGACAAATGGCACAAACTTACCATTCTTCTTTATTATATCCACCAAAACCATACGAGACTTAGTTTTCAAAATTGCATCAAGAATCAATGAAAGATCTCGAGCACTAAAGGAATGGAAATAGTAAAGAATTATTATCAGGCAATGTCTTATCATAGCAAGGAGGGTAAACTAAGGAACAAATTTGAAAAACACAACCTCTGGGACACGCTGCCATTGGTTTCATCCCCTGCTGCTGCTGTTACAACTAAAAGTTTCAAGTATCCTTTAGCAGCATCCTGCTCATTGAACAAAAGTAAAAAGTGTAAAGGAAGGATGATAAAGAAATGTTCAGCAAAATTGAGAATTATTTTTTAATAAACAGCATTTGCAGCAACCACTGTAAACATTCATATATATAACATCCACTTTGGTAAAGATAGGTTTTTGTAAAATAGCATCAGCATTACTATCACGATAGCTGCCTATTTAATTAGAAAAGAATGAGCACTTAAAAATAGCCTAAAGACTGGGAATGGAAATCCACTTTTTCTTCCTAAATCATCATAGGTCAAAATCTATCCATTTTCACAAAAGGGGAAGTGGATTATCATAATTCTTTTAAAAAAATCGTTTGAAGTTTTGGTAATAGCAGTGTCAAGTAAAGAAAAAAAATGAGACTAACCAAACAAGTACCACATGTAAGAACCTTTTGTATGAAAAATATGCTTAGGAACAAATTCAAGACCATCGGCCAAATTAAACATTAGAGTATAAGATAGGGTATGGAAGCCTAGAAAAAATACAGGCAAGACTCAGCAGAAGCCTTTAAATTATACTAAAAAGACAATTAATCTGCCCAAAACATATATGAAAGAAATTTTAGAGGTCAAAAGGAACCAGTTCAAATTGCAACTAATCTCACTGCATCATGATTCACATGCAATCGAACATGACGTTCATCTACGAAGGTTATGGAATAATAATGTCCATTCTACACTTTTCTTTAAATTCATGTGGTAAAAATGGCTGTGATAAGTACAAGATGACATATCTAAGTACTGAAAAATTAGCAAGAAAATGCAATGCAGCATCCCATAGAAAGCATCTTTATGATATCTAGGTTGCTTTTTCTATGAAAACAAGATGCATACTCTATTCATGCTAATAAAAGATCAAATATTTCCAGATAACAAGAAAACACAAACACATTATAGAGACAAAACACTCACTTTCTTCTTGCATATACCTCCATCCTCATCTAGTAGCTCATTAAGTTTTTCCTCAACTGTATGCATAGAGCAAGAGGGCAGTGATGAGGTGTTCAGATAAAATTTAAGAGCACATTACGGTGAAAATTAAAATTACCTCCTTCGATATGTCGACTGCTAATAGCTGTTGACACTTTCTTTGCTTTTCCAGAAGCTATACTTTTAGTACTTACCCCGCTGCGTTTAACTTTTATACGTCGCAAGGTTTTCACAACATTATTAACTTTTGATGCAGGTAGAATTTCATCTATTGGGCTGGTTGCAGAATCTCTTTCATGCGTGGAAGAACCAGAGTTTTGGAAAGAAATCTTTGTTGTATCATCCAGGACAGGTCCATGCACTCCATGATTGGTTTGCATCAGACTGTGTTCAAGTCTTTCTGATAACTGCCCAGGAAGTAAAGATCTGTAGACAGTACACAATGGTGGGACCTCATTTCCGTCATCATAAAAGGTTTGATCAGGTTTTGTGCTGCTCAAACCCCGGTTTACCTCCTCGAACTGCTGAATGTCAGATACTTCGCACACGTTACTTTCAAATTCTACACATGAAGACTGAATCAGACTATCCATCTGATTAGGTTCAGATGACAGTTGGTGAATATTATCTTGATTATCTAAACCATGATCTTCTACACAAGTCTCTTGATCTGGCATGCTAGGATTATCATGTTTGTCATTCCTCTCTACCAAAGAAATTTCATGGCCAACTATCTTGGCATTTGTGGCAAGGTAATCAATCCCCGTTACAACCGGCTCAATTCCACCATCTTCAATCATCAATGGCTCAACATCATCTGTATCTGAATCATCTTGTATAACAACTTCTGAACTTAAAGGATCACCACCAATGTAACCTCGGCACTCAGAAGAACCACACACACATTTCTTAGCAGCGGCGCCAAATACCCGCACATAGTTGTAATCAAATGTGATTTCTTCACCCTAAGAAAAAAGTCATCATCAAAATCTTTAATAATCAAAGGCCAGGGATAGCATGCAGAAAAACAAAAGTAAAAAAGTAAACATGGTATGCAGAAAATCTTTATGAAAAATAGTTTACTGTTGATAGAAATTCAAAAAATATGCTTAAACAAACAATAAAAAGGGAAAAGTGCCCTCATTAAATGTAATTGTAAATCCCAACATTAAACATCCATAATTTTTTATCTGAAATTGGTAGTTATCCGTTATTTTTTGTAACTTTAAAAAGTCCGAAAATGGCCTTCCCTTTTAGCTAAAAAGTACTCATAGAATAACCAAAGAATTTTAAATATAACACTGAACTTGTAACTTATTTTAATATTTATTAAGACGGCGCTTAAGAGGAGCCACTACTAACACACCTCACACTAGTAAGACTTAGGAAGATGCATGATGGCGAATAGACAATGAGGAACCACATAGAGGTGGTTGTTTCATTGTTCCGCTATTTAATTTTGAGTGAATGTGTGCACACAAGAAATTTAATGAAAAATATCATGATTAACAAGATAAGACCCGAATACCACATGATTGTCATACTTCCATCCATTATCAACATGAAGGGCACACATAATACCCATGAATTGGTTTACCATCATTTAATGGAACACCTGAAAACAATATAAGACTTCACTTTTTCTTCAAGAAGATAAACCCACACGGTCCAAGAAAATCAATCGATAAAACTAACGAACCAACGAAAACTAGTAAGTGGTAAAACAAGGGAAGGACCTCAAACATCATAAAGTATTAAATATGAAAGTAAATTAGGAGAAGAAATATGAGAAAAATTATGGCGAACATATTTAGAAAGTTCACAGACATCACAAGACAAATGTTTATATAACATATGTGAAAGACGGAAATAATTTTAGAAGTTACACATGAGATGTCCAAGACGTTTGTTACACACGCATTCACCGGAGCGGTTACTCCTCGTCGGGACCATTGGCGATTATCTTACACTCACGCATTCGCTGAAGCGACTACTCGTCGGAACCACCGGAAATTGCATATGGAGGCCGCCGTGATTCGACAATTAATTAGAATTAATTAAGTTGTTAATATTAATTAATTACATTAAATGTGTTGTCTTATTATGTGTGCCCTCCCTCATCTATATAAGGGGGAGGGATTCAACGTTTCATATTGGCTGGAATTTTGGGGGTTTTGGGTATTTTCAACATGCAAATTTGCTGACATTTAATATTTTCACCTATCCAATTTCACCTATTGATTGTAAGTGTAGAAGAATGCAAAATGAGAGAGAAAAGTAATAATATTTATCAATTTCTCGTAAATTTCCTTGAATATAATACAAGTATTTGTACATATATATAGGAGAGAGGAGATTCTAAACACCATCCTAAGGTGTGGGACTAATCTCTAAGAGGGTTTTCCATGGGCCGACTATATGGGTCTTTCTTTAGAAGTTATTTAACTTCGCAAGCTAGAGCATACAAGTCGTAAGATCCAATCTTGGACAAGAACTAAAGATATAGTGGTCGCAGTAAGGCTTTGGTAAGAATATCAACAATTTCTTCTGCAATAGGAACATGTCTTAAGTCCAATTTCCTTAGCTGAACTTTTTTCCAAATAAATTGACAATCGAACTCGACATGCTTGGTACATTCATGGAACATAGAATTTTTGGATGCCCATCGCAGAACAAGGTGGCGGGAGAGGAGAGTTTGACACTCAGGTCTCCCAAAAGGCTTTCTGACGGCACGCCACGATCGACACGCGTGCACTTCCACAGGAGGCAGTGATCCGCTGCCCGGGCGGACGATCCGAATCCGTTGTTGCGTCCGGATGCTCGATCTGAATCTCTTTTATATTTTACTTTTTGAGTTATATTTGGACCCCGATCAGCCTAAACAATATAGGTCGTCCGATTTGGGGAGTTGTGATATATTGCAGTTGGCAGTGGTTTATTTTAGGGTTATAAAGAGACCGACAGGCGGTTCGAGGGAGGCATCGTGGTTTTGCGCAAAGTTGAAAGCGTCGGTCTCTCACAGGAGCGAGTCCTGTTCCTTCTCGGATGAGATACCGAGAAGTTTATCCCGTCCAACTCCTCCGCCACTCCACTGCCGGTGCGAAGCCGGTCCCTTCTCCATTCATTGCCGCCCTCCTCATTTCCGGTAAGCCTCCCCATCCCTCATCCTGACGCCCGCCGTCCCGCCTCCGCTCTCTCTCGCTGCTTCCCGACCCAACCCCAAGCCGCAGCCGACGGAACTGTCTTCCCCGCCTCCCTACTCCGACCCTGTAAGTCCCGCCTTCACCGTCTTCTCCTACTCATCTACTTCCCGTTCAACCCACCCCGCCGGGAACTCCTCCCCGTCCTCTGTTTCCCCTGCGCCTAGCCTGACAGCTTTCCTGAAGCTCTTCCCACATCCGGTCCAGTCCCGACATCTCCACCTCTGCCTCCACTTCCCCACCGCCAGCAACTTCTACCCAATACTTACATCATTTAATTACCCCCCCCCCATCCATCCTGTAGCCGGCTATTCACTACCACTCCACACTCAACCCTGTTCAATTAAACATCCAATCCAGATCTCCCCAGTCTAATACTTGGATATTGCAGTCCCTCCTCGGATGCCCGCAACAACCGCCAACGTCGCTGCCTACACGTGCAAATAGTGGTATAAAGTTCTGTCTTTTACTGTAGTTTATTCTTGTACTCATACTGTCGTGGATTTTAATTTTCTTGTGTTAATAGTTCAGTTGTTGTGCAACTTGCGGGAGTATTCTGCTTGTGCTTGAAATTATTGTGCCTCTTTCGCTTGCAAAAGAATAATTAATAGTTTGTTCTCTTTAATTCATTTATTGTAACTGCACGTGCCCTGCTGGTAAACTTAAAATAATTAATTATTTGATGTAATTTTGTTGCGGACTACTTGTGCACTTGCATTTACGTCATTGCATATAGGTGTGCATTTAGCCATCCCATCCCGAGTTGACCTGCCACCGCATCAAATTGGTATCAGAGACCAAGGTTTGGGCGACATTTATATGTGTAGTGGTAGGAGTATTAAAGTTGAGTTGTGTCCAGTTATCGTCGTCGCTCGTCTCCTCTATTTGGTGATTTCGAGTCTACCTGTATCCGACCACATAGAGCCCCTTTAGAGAAGCACTCATGTTATCACAACCATAATTATCGCTCCAAGCACACCACTCTTGAGAGATCGTGTCGACCCTTCGACGCAACTCCGAAATACTAGAGGCGATCACCACTACGAGAGGTCCTCACGTTATCATCATTACACCTCTCCGTGACTTTATGATGATAGAGTGGAGTATCATTCAGATCGTCGCCGTTACACACCTCCTCTAGTTGAGGAATCTGAGTTTGGATACGTGTGATCACCACTGCACGTTCGTAGGGCTCATGCACACCCAAGAGCACAATCCGATTATGTTAGGGACTACCATCTAGATGATCCCCAGGAACCCTATAGAGATCATCGTCGCCAGGATCACGACACATGTCAAGATCCTCCTAGTATTCCGCAAATAGAGTTACCTGAGGCGGAATTTCAACGATTAGTAACCGCTTTGATCTCTTAGATGCTCAATTTGATCGCATAAGATCTTTGCTAGGAAGTGAGCCTAGGGATTTGGGTCAAGCCCCTGATACGTATAGTAGTGCTCCGATTGATATGAGAGACCTGCCACCTGATTAAGCTACTTCCTCTTTTGACGAGGCTCGATGTCCATGTGATTTTACAGTTCTATCTGATCATGACTGTAGGATACAAGTAGAGAGCGATACTGGTCTGATTAGTGAGCATAGTCATGACTGTGAGGACGAGCGTTCCAGTTCCATAGTGATGGTGTATCCATCCTCTGCAGTTCACTTAGACTTAGAGTACCCTTCGGTTAGAGGTCCGGTTTTCGACAATATACTGAGTGACTCCCACTTGGGTAGAGGTTCTTCCTACTCTGCCCCTGTCACTATCTCGAGTCACATCACCATTGAGAGCCGAGAGCATAGCGATGGCCTTAGAGTGACTGTTTCACTCACATATGAAAACACTACCTCTATCTGTGATACTCATCCAGAGGTTCATAGTGATATCATTGACTTTGTTGTAGGTGACCTACTTGCTCCCACAGACACTATTGTTATTGGTACCTTCCTCTTGATGGACTATCCTTTCATTGTCAACCCCCTCGGGAGTAAGTATCCGGGAGGCTTATTTGACGAGCTTTTGTGTTTGCACTTTAGCAACGGGGCGTGTATCCGCACTTGTGATCATCTCACACGTGATGACTTTTGGTACACGCCCCCTGGTGAGCCACCTGATAGGCTTTATCACTTGAAAGATACTCATTACGCAAGTACGTAGCACTATGTTGTCCTCACCTACGACGTCCCTACGGGTGATGACGTTGGTCACATCAGATTTTTCTATCGACCGCCTAGTAAACCTCCTGATAGGTTGCCCCATGTTATTGTTGTCCAAGTCATTGTCAGGCTTTTCCTTATGAAGTGTGTCGAGTATATTGTACCTCATTTGCATCCTTCACTTCATTTCTGTGAGTCGGTTGAATCATTTACTTATCATTTGCATGCACTCCACGAATTGGTCCGTAATTAAATTGCAGCTAGTAATGATTATTATAAAATCAAGCAGATCAGCATAGGCATGAACAAATCTTTGAGGCAGGAGAACAGGTATTAATTCGCATTCGATCTGAGAGGGTCCCACGGGGACCACCAACAAAATTAAGAGCACGCAGAATAGGCCCCTATACAGTTGTACGGCGAATTGGTACAAACGCATATGAGATAGACATCCCTCATGGTATGGGCATTAGCCGAGTATTCAACGTAGATAATTTGACTTCTTACTACGAGGGGCATGTGTACGTGGACCCACTCAACACACCTCTACACGAGCCTTCACCTGTCATAGCCCCACCACCTGAGCATTCCCCTCCTATTGCCTCCACCAGTCCCTCTTTGTCGCCACCAGCGGCCTCACGACATGCAGGTCGAGTTGTACTACCGACGGTTCCACCAACATCATTGCCCGACAGAGATACATCATTACCCGACGGAGATACATCAGTGCCAGACGGAGATACATTGTTATCACCTGCTTCCACTGATGACGTGCTTCAGATCGTCAGTCACGACTTCTACGTCGTGGGCGGACGAGATACCCTGCGTTATCTTGTTCGTTGGAGCGGCCGACCCCTGCACTATGCTACATGGATATCTTCAGAGGAGTTCGAGCGACTCGCTCCGCGGCTACACAGCGAGGGTGACCACTCGCACTCACCGGAGTTGAGTGCTTTTAAGCCAGGGGGAGTTGACGACGCGCCACGACCGACACGCGTGCAGTTCCACAAGAGGCAGTGATCTGCTGCCCGGGCGGACGATCCGAATCTGTGGTTGCGTCCGGATGCTCGATCCAAATCTCTTTTATATTTTACTTTAAAATTTTTGAGTTATATTTGGACCCCGATCGACCTAAACAATATATGTCGTCTGATCTGGGGAGTTGTGATATATTGCAGTTGGCAGTGCTTTATTTTATGGTTATAAAGAGGTCAGTAGGCGGTTCGAGGGAGGCATTGTGGTTTTGCGCAAAGTTGAAACCGTCGGTCTCTCACAGGAGCGAGTCCAGTTCCTTCTCCGGTGCGATACCGAGAAGTTTATCCCGTCCAACTCCTCCGCCACTCCACTGTCGATGCGACGCCGGTCCCTTCTCCATTCACCGTCGCCCTCCTCATTTCTGGTAAGCCTCCCCATCCCTCATCACGACGCCCGCCGTCCCGCCTCTGCTCTCTCTCGCTGCTTCCCGACCCAGCCCCAAGCCACAGCCGACAGAACTATCTTCCCCGCCTCCCTCCTCCGACCATGTAAGTCCCGCCTACACCGTCTTCTCCTACTCATCTACTTCCCATTCAACCGACCTCGCCTGGAATTCCTCCCCGTCCTCTGTCTCCCCTGCGCCTAGCCCGGCGGCTTTCCTGAAGCTCTTCCCACATCTGGTCCAATCCCGACATCTCCAAATCCGCCTCTACTTCCCCACCGCCAGCAACTTCTCCGCAATACTTACATCATTTAATTACCCCCCCCCCCTCCCCCGCAATCCATCTTGTAGCCGGCTATTCACTACCACTCCAGACTCAACCCTGTTCAAGTCAACATCCAATCCAGATCTCCTCATTCCAATACTTGGATATTGCAGCCCCTCCTCGAATGCCCGCGACAACCGCCAACGCCTACACGTGCAAATAGTGGTATAAAGTTCTGTCCTTTACTGTTTTTTATTCCTGTACTCATACTGTGGTGGATTTTAATTTCCTCGTGCTAACAATCAGTCGTTGTGCAACTTGCCGGAGCATTCTGCTTGTGCTTGAAATTATTGCGCTTTTTTCGCTTGCAAAAGAAAAATTAATAGTTTGTTCTCTTTAATTCATTTATTGTAATTGCACGTGCCCTGCTGGTAAACTTAAAATAATTAATTATTTGCTGTAATTTTGTTGTGGACTACTTGTGCACTTGCATTTACGTCATTGCATATAGGTGTGCATTTAGTCATCCCACCCCGAGTTGACCTGCCACTGCATCACTTTCCATCCACGTGAGTTCAGAGACCACAGAGGTCATTCATCTATAATCAACTTCTCAGATGATCGTGCAACAATAGACTACTACTTGCTACGCCATATAACAGGATGTCCACCAAAATATGTGTAAAAACCACTTGTGGAACGATTCTCATCCAAGGATCCAGCATAATCTGCATCAAAATAGGCACTAAGAGATTGAGACAATAAGGGATTATATATGTGCCCATGTTCATGAGCAGACTTCAAATATCGGAGAATGCGCTCAACTGTCTGGAAATGAGAGTTCCGTCAAACATGCATAAACCGACTAGTAACCCCAACAACAAAGAATATATCAGATCTTGTAACTGTAAGATAAATCAACTTTCACACAAAATGGCGATAGTACTCTAGGTTTGGTGAAAGCATAGCAGAGTCGAAAGTATAAGCGCAGAGTCTGTGGTTAACAACCATGGATGTGTCAGGTGGCTTGCAACCAGAGTAGTTAGCATCATGAAAAAGGTCGAGACAATACTTTCTTTGAGATAAGACAAGCTCATCAAGACAACGAGCAACTTCGATGCCGAGAAAGTATCGAAGATTCCCAAAATCATTGGTCTGGAATACGGAGGTCAAGTGTTCCTTGATCATGTGAATCTCGTTTACATCGTCGCTCGTAATTAGAATGTCATCAACATAAACAAAGAGTACCATTGTGTCTACCGGGCGATGACGGTGAATAAAGAGAAGTCAGCCGAGCTTCGAGCAAAACCAACATCATTAATAACCCGTCAGAACTTGTCAAACCATGCCTGAGGAATCTGTTTGAGACCACAAACAGAATTCTTGAGGTAACATACAAGTGACTCTCCCTTGGTCTCAAAATCGGGAGGTTGATGCATGTAGACAGTCTCACGAATATTACCATTGAGAAAAGCATGTTTGACATTCAGCTGATGTAACGACCAATGATGATGAACATCCAGCGAGATCAGGACACAAACAATATTTAACTTAGTTACAGGTAAGAAGGTCTCGTCATAGTTGAGGTCGTGTTGTTGAGCGAAACCACGGACGACAAGGCGAACTTTTAGATATTCAACTGTCCCATTTGGAGAATGTTTGATAATAAAGACCCATTTGCAACTCAAAAATGTCTGGTCAAGAGGTAGAGGGGCAAAATCTCAAGTGTTTTTGATCTAGAGAGCAGTCATTTTCTCATCCATAGTTGTCCACCACCCCGGATGTAGAAAAACCTCCTTCAAAGAAGTAGAGGTGGAAACTGACGCCAAAGAGGTCGTAAATGTGTCGATGCAACAACAACAAACAACAACACTCAAGCTTTTATCCCATTATGCCTTATCTAGTGTCATAATCTAACTAATGTCTAACTACATCGTGTCTTTCTTTATTGTTTCATTACACATCTTTATTGGTCTACCCCTCCCGCGTTTAATATGCCTAGTGACTAGACTCTCACAACGGCTAACAGGTGCCTCTAAAGGTCTCCTTTGCACGTGTTCAAACCATCTTAGTCGGGTTTCTCGCATCTTCTTTGCAATTAGTGCTACTCCTATCTTATCCATGATACATTCATTCCTAATTCTATCCAGTCTCGTGTGTCCATACATCCACCTAAGCATTCTCATCTTCGTAACTCCCATTTTTTGCTCAAATACGCAATTGACTGCCCAACACTCAGAACCATAGAACATCGTTAGTCTAATCGCAGTACGATAGAACTTGCCCTTAAGTTTTAATGATACTTTAAGATCACACAAGATCCCTGGCGCGCCTCTCCTCTTCAACCAACCCGCTTGGATTTTGTGTCACATCTTTATCTATACCTTCATCGTTTTGAATTATTGATCTGAGATATTTAAAGCATTCACTGCGGGAAATATCATGATCACCAAATTTAATAACGAAGTCATTTGTCCTTCTTGAACTGCTAAATTTAAGCTCCGTATACTCGGTCTTCGTCCTGCTCAACCTAAAACTCTTCTTTTCTAAAGTGTCTCGCCAAGATTCAAGTTTTGCGTTTACACCCTCGCGCGTCTCAGCGACCAAAACTATATCATCCGCAAATAATAAACACCAAGGTATTGTTTGTTGGATATGTCCGGTGAGCTCATCTAAGATGAGGGTAAAGAGATAAGGGCTTAAAGTTGAACCTTGATGTAAGTCAACATTGATAGGGAATTCATGTGTTAATCCTCCAGATGTCCTCACCCTTGTCACTGAATTTGTATACAAATTTTTTATTACGTCAATGTATGATACATTTACACTTTTTTTAAAAAAAACTCTCCATAAGATCTCTCTTGGAACTCTATCATAAGCCTTATCAAGGTCGATAAACAGCATATGCAAATCTTGTTTTCTTTCTCAGTAGTTGTCAACGAGTCTTCTCAAGAGATGTATAGCTTCCATAGTCGATCGTTGTGGCATGAATCCAAATTGATTCTCTGAGATTTTAGTCTTCCGTCTTATTCTTCTTTCTATTACAAGCTCCCATAATTTCACGGTATGACTCATCAATTTAATTCCTCTGTAATTAACACAATTTTGTATATCTTCTTTGTTCTTATACAAATGTACCAAGATATTTTTTCTTCATTGCTCTGGCATCCTCTTTGACTTTAGTATCTTATTGAAAAAACCATGAAAACCACAAAATTCCTTCACTCCCTAGATATTTTCATAATTCGATGAGTATATCGTATCGCTCAACCGTCTTTCTATTTTTCATCTTCTTCAGAGCATTATTTACCTCTGATAATTGAATTTTACGATAAAACGTCACGTTCTTATACTCCTCCGATTTATTTAAATTTTTCAAGTCCAATTCATTATCTTTTGTTTCATTATAGAATTGATAAAAATATCTTTTTCATTGTTCTTTAATATCTGCATCATCCGCTAAAACTGTATCTGTTTCATTTTTATGTATTTTACTTGACTTAAATCTCTTGTCTTACTTTCTCTAGCTCGAGCAATTTATATATGTCACGCTATTCATTTTTATTATCTAGTTGCTTATAAAATTCTTCATAACTTTGATTTCTTGTTTTACTTGTTGCATGTTTAACTTCTTTTTTAACGACTTTATATTTTGCTAAGTTTTCATCATTCCTACAAGCGTAGAGTGATTTAAAGTTGATCGTATTTTCCCTCACTTTATCTTACACTTCCATTTTTCACCACCAAGATTATTTATTTGGTGGCGCACAATCTTTTGATACTCCAAGTATGTTCTTTTCAGTTGTCCTTAAATATGAAGACAACTTCTCATGAGACACTAGAATCAACATAAAGGTCATCAACTAGTTGTTTCATAATTATTGTCTTGAAAGCAACCTGTTTTTTCATCTTCAAGTTCCACCACCGAAGTTTTGGCAACATTTTGATTCTTGCTTAAATTTATTATATTTAATTTGTACGTCTAAGCATACTAAGTGATGTTGTATTGTCAAACTTTCTTCTGGTATGACTTTATAATATTTACAAATCATTTTATCCATTTTGCAAATTATAAAATAATCAATTTGTGACTTATTTGATCCGCTTTTAAATGCAATTAAATGTTCTTTCCTATTTATGAAAAGTGTATTTGTCATAATTAGCTCTTGTGTTACGACAAAGTCTAAAATAGATCGGTCTTCTTCGTTTTTTTCTTCATATCCAAATCTTTCATGAACAGCTGTATAATCTATATTTTTCTTCCCTATATGTCCATTTAAGTCTCATCCAATGAAAATTTTCTCTCTTTGTGGGATTTTCATTACTAAATCATCTAAGTATTCCCAAAATTGTACTTTAGTAGTTTCACTTAATCCTACTTGTTGATGCAAATAAACAAAATTAGAGATGGGGTGGGGGGTGAGTTGTAAAAGTCGTGGTCGGATTTGCAGAGCGTAGAACATCATCAGTAGGGGTAACAACCTTAGAGCATCACAGTGAGAAGAGAGGTGAGCGTATACATTAAGAAAAAGAGGGTTGGTGTTTTTTGTGGATGGTGTGGGAAAGAGAATTGGTACAGGAGAGGTGACGGGAATGGCGGGATGTAGGAGGAGAGGAGGTGCAGGAGAAGCTATAGGTGAAAAGTGAAAAAGGCGAATCTTCAAGAAAAGTTACATTCGCAGTCATTACTAATATGCAAGTGTAGGAGAATAACAGACATAATGTTTCGGAGTACGGAAGTAACCAACAAACATATACTTAGTAGCGCAAGAATCAAGCTTGCCAATTGCATGGCCAAGAGAGTGCAGCCAAAACCACTATGCATCATCGGAAAAGGAGTGGAGGGGAAGAAAATACTAAAAGGAGTGGCAAAATTAAGAATGGAGATTGGCATGTGATTGATGAGATATCTAGAGCTGTCATTTAAAACTGAAAACCGCAAACCGAACCGGAACCGCAAAAACCAGACCGAACCGTTCGCAAATTATTCGGGTTCCGGTTTGAATTTTGGAACCGTGAACAACATTGGTCTGGGTGTGGATCTTACATTTTATTATCAAGATCAGAAACGGAACCGGAACAAACAAGTCTTAAGCGGTTTCAAGATTTTTAGACCTCATTCGAACCGGACCGAATTAAAACCGAACCGCAACCCGTTTATTATTATTATTATTATTATATTGTTATTATTTTATAATTTATCTATAATATTTATACTTACTATCACGAGTGAAGCTGGTGCAGTTTGAACGCAAACTGCAATCGCACTAAAGGGTCGATTTTACACCGAACAAAACTTCACCGCATAAAAACTGCGGTATGGTTTGACATTGGTGTGAAATAAAGTCAATTTTTGCAGTGCACTTTTGAATTTTATAAATTTATATAATATATTTTCAATTTTACTTACATATTTTTTTGAAATATTTTATTTAAAAATATATATAAGATAAGCAAATACTATTTATTAGTAATCATGAAAGACAACTAATTGTAGCCGGTTGTTACGGTTAAGTATGTCTATACGTGCGCAAGCCAACCAGAAGTCATGACCAGTGTACACGCGTAGGAAGACGATTGATACTATCTCACCGATCGTGGAAAAGACGGTCGAGAAGTGTGCAACATAATTATATTTATTTTGATGTTGTTTTGAGTGTTACTATTTGCATTCCCGCTTTTATTTTATTCCGTCAAGTTTGATTTTGGTTTTATTTAGAACCGATTGAAACCAGACCGAACCGCATGGAACCAGACCGAACCGCATGGAACCGGACCGAAGCGTTAATGGCTGGTTTGGTTTTGGTTCTTGTTGAGCCGTAACCGGAACCGTTGACACGACGGTTCAAAAAATTAAGCTAGAACCGGAACCGGTCAAACCAAATAAAGTTTTGGTTCTAATTTGAAGAACGGTTACCTTAGTGGTTCGGTTCATGCTTTTAGTACAACCGGAAAAGAACCGGAACCGTGACAGCTCTAGAAATAGCAGGCGATAGACACTGCAAAATGCCAATAGAGCCTAGGTACCTGCATTTGAAATATAAGAGAATAGCAACGTCCAAGAGATGACGGTTTTAGCGCTCAACCACGCCATTCTGTTATGGTGTAAGCAAGGGAGGTTTGGTTGATAATACCGAACTTAATACAGATTTTGAAAAGCATGGCTCGTATACTCGCGAGCATTATCGGTCCGAAGAGTTTCAATAGTGGCGGAGAACTGAATACGTATCTCAACATTAAAGGGATGAAAGATATGAAGTAATTCATAGCGGTCGCGGAGTACAACCTATGTTATTAAAGGCGCACCCAGGCGCAAAAGGATCCTGGATCCAAGGCGCAAGCGAGCGCCTAAGGCACATGAGGCGCAAAAAATAAAAAAAACATAAAATTAGTGAATTGGGTGCCCAATTAACAGAAATTCAGTGAATTGGGCTCCCAATTCACTGATTTCCAGTGAATTTACCCTCAATTAACTGATTTTTAGTGAGGGGCTCCTAATTCACTGAAATTCAGTGAGTTGGGCGACTAGGTGCGTCTCAGTAACGTCATTTTGTTGTGGTGTGTAAGCACGGGAGGTTTGGTGGATAATATCAAGCTCAATATAGATTTTGAAAAGCATGACCAGTATACTCGCGAGTATTGTCGGTCTGAAGAGTTTTAATAGTGGTGGAGAACTCAGTACATATCTCAGCATTAAAGGCATGAAAGACACAAAGTAATTCAGAGCGGTCGCGAAGTACAACCTATGTTATAAAAGGCACAAGGCGCACCCAGGCGCAAAGGCGTCCTGGAGACAAGGCGCTCCCAGGCGCAAAGGCGTCCTGGAGACAAGGCGCAAGCACGCGATTGAGACGCGTGAGGCGCAAAAACAAAAAAAACATGAAATCAGTGAATTTGGTGCCCAATTAACAGAAATTCGGTGAATTGGGATCCCAAATTCACTGATTTTTAGTTAATTGGGCATCCAATTCACTGAATTTCAAGGAATTGAGAGCACAATTCAGTGAAATTCAGAGAAAATTAGATAGTTTGGTGCCTAATTCAATGAATTTCAGTGAGTTGGGCGCATATGTGTGTCTCAGGCACCTCGCTCGCCTCTGGATGACAAATGTGGTGGGTTTTGCGTCTGACAACTGAGGCGTGTCTTTAATAATATAGAGTACAACCATGTCATACGAGAGTAATCATTGATAAAAGTAAGAAAATAAAGACAAATAGAGAAACAAGCCATTCTATAAGGGTCTCAAAAGTCTGAATAAATTAAAACAAAAGGAGCATTGCTCCGAGTTTAATGAAAAGAAAAGAAAGAGTGATATTACTTGTCGAAAATGCAAGATTCGCAGTTGAAGTCTGTGAGGGACATATCTGGAGAGTTTTCTTCGAAATTGGGAGAGCATGCCAAAACGTCGATGCAAGTCAACGGAGGTAACAGAAGAGAGGGGTAGAGGAAATATCCACGGTGTAAAGCCCAATATACAATCTTTATCAATGATATTCTGCGTTTGTCGATCCTGCACATCAAAGGATGAAGAAAAGGCTACAGAACTGTCGAGGTTTTGAGTAAAACGACTGATAGAAAGTAGATTAAAATGAGAGCCCGAAACATGAAAAATCGAGCGAAGAGAGAGAAGGAAAGTGCATGTCACCAGAGCCATAAACGGGAGTAGTGTCACCAATGGCCATAGTGATGAATGTAAGACAAGCAGTGTCCAAGTACTTAGGAGGCTTAGTAATATGATTGGTGTCCACGAGTCTATAATCCAAGTTGGACTATGGGATAAACATGATATACCTTCATTGGAAATGGTAGCAACAAAGCTCGAAGACTGACTAAGCATGCCCTAAAGATTCTAGAGTTGGGTGCATAAGGCAGCAACGTCCGGACGAGTAATGGTGGGAGCAGCAGTCTCTATAAACTCCAGATGTGTAGGAGGAGCATCATGCTTACGATAGCAAGTGGCCTCAAAATAACCTTCCCGACCACAGTAGGCGCACTTAGGACGCAGCCTATCATATCGACCATTGCCCCGAGAGGCGGTGCGAGCTCCAAGAATCAGCAGAGGGGTGAGGTGAGTAGCAGGATATCGTAGGAGAAAAGCTAGAGAGACAGGGATGGGAGCAACAGCAGGCGGCGTCACTTTTAAGAGTATAGAGCACACAGTGGAGAGAGAGGGCAGAGTCAAAGATGAGAGGATATTGGCGTGAACGCTGTGTAGATATGGGGGAACACGGGTAAACATCATGGCAATGTCAATAGCTTCTTTCTGGAATCATTGGACAACTAGATCCAACGATGGAGGCTAATGTTGAATCCAAACTTCAATGATAGTCTTGGACCGCAAAATAAAGGAAGTCAGGTAAACATCCACCCCTGGATCATGAGATTGGAGGTCGGTAAAGATGTAGAAAATGTGTTGCAAACTGTCATTGTCAGAGTATATGGAATGAAGTTCATCCCACATAGTTTAGGTTGTTTCATGATATATGGTCATACAGTATGGCTCACTGTCCATAGAATTCAAAATCCAAAGTTTGGGCACGTCCAGCATCACAGAGCCATTCCTCGATGGGGGTAGTAAGTTGTGACTTGGTGAGATGGTGAAGGAGTGCTTTGATTTGGAGGACACGGCGCACGGAGTGAACCCATTCCACACAAAAATTTGGCCACTAAGAGAGCGGTTATCCGAAGCTCATCCAAAACTTCAGGAGATTAGTTGCGGCACGAACTGAAAGAGACGAAGCATCATTCAAGACCATGAAGCCGCGGAAGGCGAACAAGTTGAGGAGACCAGGAAGACGAGAAGCATGATTACAACGAGCACGGAGGAGGTCACTGAGAGGGCGGGCTCGGCGATCACAACGAAGGAGGCCGCCAAAGGAGTTGAGGCGACTGCAGCTAGTGAGAGAGCGGTGACATGGTGGGCACGCAAACAAAAACAACGGGGAGAAGCGCAGCAAACACAAAGACCTCTGGCGGGCAGCGGGAGCTCATGGGAGCAAAGCGACCAGGAGCATAGCGAGCGGGATCTTGGCGACCAAGCATGCATGAATTCAAGCAAGAAAGACGAGGAGAGCTTGCGTAAAGGAGGTGGTCAAGAGCTCAGCGAACATGTGAGAAAGCGAGTCGGAGCTCAGCGAACATGCGAGAAAGCGGCCAAGAGCTCAGTAAAGCAGCTAAGAGCTTGCAGCAGGAGCTCAGCGAACAAGCGAGAAAGCGAGTAGGCGATCAGGCAAACTGAGTGAGCAAACGAGGAGAGCTCGGCGTACAAGCGAGCAGGCGATCAGGACGGAGAGCTCACAAGAAAGAAGCCACCAAGAGCTTAGCGAATGGGAGCTAGGCGAGCAGAGCGAGGAAACTAGGAGAGCTCGCAAACTTAGTAACTAGTTCATGTGTGACTCATGCGTGGAAGTCTCATGCGTGTCGTGAACTTAGTAATCAGTCGGGTCATGATAAAGGGGAAATAAACCAAACTTTCCTTATTTCTTTCATGCTCACAGGTTCTTCCGCTCTAGACTCCTACCGACTTCGCCTCTCCTCGTTGTCGACGCACGTTGAAGCTTCCCTACGGTCCAAATCAAGGTCGATTTTAAAGATTCTTCTTTATATAGCACAAGATAATCCTTTGTTCTTCACTCCTCATTCTTATGTGGATATTTTACATGGATTGATCAAGGCCGAAAACTCTAGGTTGGGATTTCTTGGATTTTTCACTTCTTTTTCAGTTAAAGACTAAATTAAGTTTTTGAAATCATATTTGATGTTAATAACTCTTCCATTTCGCAAGATTGCCCAAAAACTGAGAACCCTAATAGTAGAATAACGATTTTTCTTATGTTACGTGATCCGGAGGATGGAGAAGGGCTGGTATGCATCACACATGCGTATTCTACGCAAAAAGTGGTTGTCTTGTGGAAGGGCAGCCAACATTTAGTTCGATTAGGACCAATCTGGAGGACTTGGGTTAAGTAAAACCTACATAAAGGGTTATTAGGAAGTTGACTCATGCAATTAGAGCAAAACCCCTTTCCGAAATGTAAAACCCCTATTTTAGTTTATATATTAAGCAAGAAGTGTGGGGTGCCATTAGAAAATGAAACCGGCTAAAAATTAAGTGAACCGGCACCTTCCGGTTTTTAACAAACGTGGCGTGCGGGTGTTAAGCGGCGCCGATAGGAATAAACAAAGGAAAAAACCGTTGTTTCTCTTATTTCTCTTCCGATCCCGCGATCCCGCACAGAAGCGCAGCAGGCGGAAATCAGCCGCACGCCGACGGACGCTCCCGAGCGCTCGATCTTCTTCCGTTCTTCGTTATTTTTCCTCCGATTGAAAGGTAATCACTTCCTCTCTACTCCTCTTGCTTCTTTCTTACTTCTTTCATGAAATTTTGCATGGATTGTAGTTGAAGGAAACTTTAGATTTTAGGGTTTTCTAAAATCTTTGTTTATTTTTATTGAAAACACTTCTGTAAAGATTTCTCTAGCTAAACCCATGAATTTGGGGGAAACCCTAGTGCTTGATTTTGGTGTTAGGATTGAAATAAGTGAAACCCTAAATATCCTTAGCATGAATATTATGTTGCCCTTTCTCTAAACCTAAACCAGTGAAAGAGCAGCAAAACCCTAAGGGTTTAAAGAGGTCTTTGACCTAATTAGGTCAAGTAAAACCCGCAAAAGGGATTATGACCTAATTAGGGACCTTAGTGATATATTAGAAATCTCTTAAAGGATGTTGAGCTAGGGAAGCAGAATTGGCTAGAGCATAATGTTCCCTCGCCAATTTGGACCAGAAGCCCCTTGATTTCTAGATAGAATAACCAACAATTAACACCCTAATTAACTCCTTGACCTAATTAGGTCAAGTGGAGTCCGTCAAGACCATCTTGAAGTGGTTGACCAATTTATGTGTCTTTAACAATATTCTTGTAGAAATGGAGAAAGCCAACCTTGTATATATGTCCACTTGATACAAATACAAAGAATGAGTACATATATATAGATGAGAGAAAGAGAGAGAAAAGTCCTATACACAATGTGGGACTAAAGAGAGGAGAGAAAAAGCAATAAATGCTATACAAATGGGCCTAATGTTAAGTGGGCTTTTCCAACACTCCCCCGCAAGCTGGAGCGTATAGGTCATATGCACCCAGCTTGGACAAACATTGGTAGAACAGAGTGCTTGATAAGGCCTTTGTGAGGATGTCGGCAACTTGATCAGTTCCTGGAACATGCTTTAATTCAAGTTTCTTCAATTGAACCTTTTCACGAACAAAGTGACAGTCAACCTCGATATGTTTTGTGCGCTCATAAAAGACCGGATTCTTTGCGATGTGTATGGCGGCTTGACTATCACAAAATAGAACAGCAGAGGAGGGGAGTTTTACTCCCAGGTCAGTAAGGAGACTTTCAAGCCATGTGAGTTCTGAAACAACTGAGGCCATCGATCTGTATTCAGCCTCTGCAGAGGAACGAGCCACCACAGCTTGTTTCTTACTCTTCCAAGTAATAAGATGCCCACCAAAATACGTACAGAACCCACTAGTTGACCTTCGATCGTCCAGGGAACCCGCATAGTCGGCATCAGAATAGGCAACCAATGCGGGAGCAGAGTCGGAGGTTTTGTAAACCAGCCCTTGGCCTGGAGCTCCCTTAAGGTATCGGAGAATCCGTTCAACCGCTTGGAGATGAGAAGCCCGGGGGGCATGCATGAACCTACTGACAACCCCAACTGCAAATGATATATCTGGCCTTGTGACTGTTAGATAAATCAACTTGCCCACAAGGCGTCGATAGTATTCCGGGTTCGGAAGTAGCAAATCGTCATCCGAAGCATGAGCGCATAATTTGTGATTTGCCTCCATCGGGGTACATGCTGGCTTGCAACCAGACTGACCAGCATCTTTGAGAAGATCGAGACAGTACTTTCGTTGGGAGAGTACCAACCCGTCCGGCCGCCGGGCGATCTCGAGACCAAGGAAGTAGCGAAGTTTCCCCAGATCTTTAGTCTGAAAAACAGTGCTCAGGTGTTGTTTGACGTCTTGAATCCCCTTTGAGTCATCCCCAGTGAGAAGGATGTCGTCAACATAAACCAACAGAAGAATGGTGCCAGTGGCCCGGTGTCGGGTAAAGAGGGAGAAATCTGCAGAGCTCCGAGTGAACCCCATGTCCCGAACGACCTTGCTAAACTTGTCAAACCACGCCCGTGGGGACTGTTTGAGACCATAAATTGACTTTTTGAGAAGACAGACCCGAGACTCCCCCGTGGTCTCAAACCCGGGCGGTTGGCGCATGTAGACAGTTTCCTGAAGGTCGCCATTCAAAAAGGCGTTCTTGATATCAAGTTGATGAAGAGGCCAGCGGCGGTGTACCGCGACGGAGAGAAGAACGCGGACAGTGTTAAGCTTGGCCACCGGAGAGAATGTTTCCTCATAGTCGAGGCCCTCCTGTTGTGTGAAGCCACGGGCCACAAGACGGGCCTTCAGTCGGGCAATAGTGCCATCCGGAGCATGCTTGATGACGAAGACCCATTTGCATCCAACAGGGTGCTGACCGGGAGGTAAGGGAACCAAGACCCAGGTCTGGTTGGCCCAAAGGGCCGTCATTTCTTCGTCCATGGCAGCCCGCCAGCCAGGATGGTGAAGCGCCTCCTGCAAAGAGTTAGGGACTGAAACAGAAGATAAGGAGGTGGCAAAGTGAAGAAGAGAGGGGGAGAGGCGATGGAGCGAGACGTAGTTCGCCATCGGATGAGCGGTGGAGACGGGAGCCGGAGCAGCAGGGAGCAGAGCACCAGAGGGCGAAGCCGACTGCAGAGGAGCCACAGAATGAGGAGAGCGACGAGAATAGACCCGGATAACCGGAGGTGGTGGACGGACCGGAGGCGGGGAAGGGAGAGAGGCTGAGGAGTGAGGAGCAGGAATGACAGGACGAACGACGGGAGCGGGAGGCAGAGCGATATCCGGAGCAGGGAAGAAAGGAAGATCTTCACGGAAAGTTACGTCAGGCGAGACAGTAACCTTGCGGGTAGTAGGCGAATAACATACATAACCCTTCTGAGTGCGCGAGTACCCAACAAAGATCTGCTTGGTGGCACGAGGGTCCAACTTGTCCGTGGAGGGACCGAGGTGGTGAACGTAGCAGGTACACCCAAACACCCGTGGCGGAAGAGGAAAAGGCGAAGTTGTGGGAAAGAGGAGGCTGAAGGGAGTAGCATACTGGAGGACGGAAGACGGGAGGCGGTTGATGAGGAAGCAAGCCGTGGAGAGAGCGTAGTTCCAGTACGGTTTGGGGACCTGCATTTGAAGCATAAGCGAGCAAGCGACATCAAGAAGGTGACGATTCTTGCGCTCGGCGACACCATTCTGTTGCGGAGTGTACGGACATGAGGTTTGGTGAAGAATGCCGAATTCAGAGCAGAGAGTGGCAAACGTATGGCTGGTGTACTCCCGCGCATTGTCAGTACGAATAGTGCGAATAGGCGCAGAGAACTGAGTGCGAGTCTCGAGGATGAAAGCCCGGAATACGCGGGGAAGTTCAGAGCAATCCCGAAGGAGATATAACCATGTCATGCGAGAGTAATCATCAATAAAAGTAAGAAAATAGCGATAGCCAGAAATACTAGTAACTTTGTACGGACCCCATATATCGGAGTGTACTAAAATAAAAGGAGCGGAGCTCCGAGTACAATGAGGGGGGAAAGAAGAACGGGGCTGTTTGCCCAAAATACATGTGTCGCAACGAAAAGCGGGGAGAGTGACATCAGGAAGAGCCTTCCGGAGGACTGGAAGAGGAGCATGTCCCAGACGGCGATGTCAATCCGAAGAGGAGGTAGATGCGAGGACAGTAGGAGAGTCGTCAAGAAGATAGAGCCCATTCTGCAGCCGTCCTCTACCAATGATAGTCTGCGTCTGCTGATCATGTATGAGAAAAGAAGAAGAAGTAAATGTCACTGAGTAATTAGAATCAGTAGTAAGGCGACCGACAGAGAGTAAATTGAAAGGAGAGCCCGGAACATGTAGAGCCGAGCGTAGGAGGAGAGAAGAGGTGAGAGAAATATCAGCACATCCAGAGACGGGAACCGACGCCCCATTAGCAACAGTAATGTACTTCGGGTGAGGTGAAGACAAGTACTGTGGTGGCTTAACAGAGGTGATATGATGAGTGGCACCAGAATCAAGGATCCAGCGCGTGCCAGAGGATAGGCAGGCGATACCTTCATTGGAGAGAGAGGCAGCAGAGGCAACCGAGGCAGGCGGACGGCTGAGCAAGCCATGAAGATGCTGGAGCTGAAGACGAACCTCGTCGAGCTCAGTACGAGAGGAGGCAGAGTCGGTAGTAGCAGCAGAGGCATGTGGACGAGGAGGTCGGCCATGTTTGCGAAAGCAAGTGGCCTCAAGATGACCAACTTTACCACAGAACGAGCATTGAGGCCTAGACCGGCCACCGCGTCCCCGGCCGCGAGAGTCAGAGCGGCCACCACGGGCAGAGGGGGGAAGAGGTAATAAGGGAGCAGGTGCCTGTTGAACAAGGGCCGGAGAAGGAAGTCCGGGAACATCCGGAGGCGGGGAGACTTTGAGAAGCATTGAGCACACGTCGGAAAAGGACGGTGTAACAGTAGAGGAGAGGATGTGAGCCCGGACACTGTGAAGATGAGGGGGTACCCGGGCCATCATCATGGCGATACCCACAGCTTCCTTCTGGGTACGTTGAGCAGCGAGATCTAGAGTGGGAGGCTGATGGTGGATCCAAGCCTCAACCAGAGACCGGGCTTGAGCAACAAAGGACGTCAAGTCGGTTGCGTCACTGCTGTCAAGGGCCTGGAGAGCGGTGATGATATCATAGAGATGGTGGAGACTATCTTTGCCGGAGTAGAGGGTGTGTAGCTCGTCCCACATGCCTTTGGCCGTCTCATGATACATGGCCAGACGATAAGATTCTCCATCAAGAGAGTTGAGGAGCCAAGTCTGCACACGCCCATCATTGCGTAACCACTCCTCAGTAGGGACACCAATAACGGTCTGGGTCAGATGATGAAGGAATCCCTTGGACTGAAGGACACGGCGAACTGAGTGTGCCCATTCCACAAAGTTCTTCTTGCCAGTGAGCGAAATTGTAGTGATCCGGAGCTCGTCGCGGACTTCCGGTATAGAGGTCGGGCGTTCAGGAGGAACTGCCGTACCGACGGAGTCTGCAGATGTAGACATGGAGGCCGCAGCGAGCTTGAAGGAGGCCGCAGCGAGCTTGAAGGAGGCCGCAGCGAGTTGGATGAGACCGCAGCGGGCTGGCAGACAGCGGACAGGGTGAGGACGCGGCGACCTGGATGAGGTCGCGGCGAGCTGGAGGATGTTGCGGGCTGGGTCAGGTCGCGGCGGGCTGGGTCAGGTCGCGGCGGTCTGGGTCAGACCGCGGCGGACAGGAGTGAACTGAGAAGAGAAGACAAGCCGGGGCTGACTTGCGAGCTGGCGGGCTGGCGGGCTGGCGGGCTGGCGAGCTGGCGAGCTGGCGAGCTGGCGAGCTGGCGGACGCTGCGCGAACGGCGGATGAAGGAGATCAAGGAGAGAGGTCGCCGAGGTCGCGCCGGACAGGAAGAGGCCGCAGCGGACAAGGGGAAGCAGTGGACCCCACAGGATGGTTATAAAAGGAGGGGGCCAGAGGAGGAAGGGAGAGGGGGGGGGGGGGGAAGAAGTGGATCCACGGGAGAGGAAGCGGACAGGATAAGTGAGGCCGCAGGAGAGATGCGACTAGAGGGTGCGGACTGGACAAGGGAGGCCGCAGAGACCGCAGGCTGCAGGGCGGACAGAAGAGGGAGTCCGCAGGAGATTCGAACCTGGCTCTGATACCATGTAGAAATGGAGAAAGCCAACCTTGTATATATGTCCACTTGATACAAATACAAAGAATGAGTACATATATATAGATGAGAGAAAGAGAGAAAAGTCCTATACACAATGTGGGACTAAAGAGAGGAGAGAAAAAGCAATAAATGCTATACAAATGGGCCTAATGTTAAGTGGGCTTTTCCAACAATTCTCAATGTAGGATATGGCTTCACGAGGTAGTGGAAAGCAAAATGACGATGGTGGACGCAGGGATAAAGGAAAAGGGGTAGAAAGAGTGAGTTCTTACCCTTTTGTAATCACTTAATTTTCATTTATATTTTCATGCTTATATTTTTATGTGTATGCTATATGAAAGAACAATGAAAATTAAATATAAATGAAAATAAAGTAGAGGAAAAAGTAAAAGAACAAAGAAATGAAATAGGCTAAGTTAGGGGTCAACCCAACAGTGGAGGTGGGGTGAATGTCCTCCCAATGATGATGAAATGAAAGGAACGTGCGAATATGAAAAGGCACGTTAAGAAATGTGTGCGAATATGAAAAGGCACACAAGCGCGCTATATAAATGAAATGAAAGGTTAATATTCCCTTAACACTGCCCAATAACAACATGAAAAATCTAAAAGAGACTAAGAGAGTCCAACCCATGAAACAATATATGTATGAGTAAAAAGATAAACCAGAGAAGAAAAAGATTCATAATAAAAATATGATGAAAACGATTCATGTAATATAACGAGAGAGAACGTAATCAATATAAAGTATGAAATCCGTAAAATGCAAATAAGACATCATAAAAAAAGGGAATAATGAGAATTCATTTAGTCTCTGACTAATAGAAAATGTAACTAAACAGGTAAAGGTGGAGGCTTCCCCTGCTAGCTCTAGCAGGCCCCCTACACGCCGGGAAAAGATGTACAAGATCTGGGTGGATGTCATCACAGCTGTCTTCGAAGTCATGGATGCCCACAAGGCGTCTTGTCGCGACCCCGACTGCCCCCACGACGAGTTTCAGTTTTTTTTCAAATAGTTACTTATGGTTTTCACATGTTACAGTATAGCTTTTGGTGCTGGGTTACTTGTATAGTTTTGAGCTGATGTGATAGTATCTGGATAGTTGTAGCTCAGACATTATGGTGACTCCTTTTTGTTATATATATGTATTAAGTCACATGTACTATACTGTATCAGATGTATGATAAATAAGATGGGATGTACTTTTCAGCACTTCTTTTACTCTGTCAATACCTATTTATATATAAGCAGTGATAATTATATAACTGTCATACTCTGATTTGCCTATGAAATATAGAAGATCAAAAGAAAATTGCGACGGTAGCCTAATAAGAGGGGCCGTTACAATTAAATGGTATCAGAGGGAGGTTTGTTCGGATTCGTTAAGGAGTAATAGAAATACAAGGAATATAACTAAAACAAACTGAAGTATCTAATTTGACGTCTTCCTGTCGCAGGAACCCTTTCGCACCTATTTGAGTAGACGACAAAGAGAAGAACTCGAAGGAGAAACTAGTCGCATGACTAAAGACAAAATTAGGGAAAGATCAAATCCCCCTCTATCCGAAGTCATGCAAGCATTAGCTGAGGCCATCCGAATGGGCCATAGTGCTGTTGCGGTATCACAACCGTCAATGTCAAGTGAATCTTACGTGAAGCAATTTCTGGAAATGAGGCCGCCCTTATTTCGAGGAGGTTTGACCCCAATGGAAACTGAAGGCTGGATCAAGAGGATTGAATTAATTTTCAATGCTATGAAATGCCCCGATGATCAAAAAATTGATTTAGTCGTCTTCCTATTAGAAGGAGAGGCTGATCGATGGTGGGACAGCATGAGGCAAGGAAAATTTGCTGGGCGGAAAAATTCAGAGATTTACTGGACTGACTTTTTGAAAGAATTTGTTAACTGCTTTGTCCCTCCATCTGAAAAACAAATGTTGCAAGAAAAATTTCTGAGATTAATGCAAGGAAATCGTACAGTCCTTCAATATGAAGCTGAGTTTGCGCAACTAGCTTATTATGCAGGAGATATGGTCGCAAAGGAAAGCGATCGTTGCTTTCGATTTCAATTGGGTCTACGAGAAGATGTACGGGTACATCTCATTTCACAAAGGATTAAGAATTATAATGAATTAGTAGAGACTGTTAAGTTGATTGAAAAGGATGTCGAGAGTTCGCAAAGGCGAATGGACTTTCAGAAGAAAAGACTGCCAGAAGGACAAAATATGGATTCCTCGCGAAAGAGTGGAAGTTCAAATTGGAAAAGGAAGAAAGGAGGTCCTCCATCACAAACTCGAAATGAAAGTGGGGCTAGTAGTAATACGATGAAGCCCTTATGTTCAAAATGCGGAAAGAATCACTTTGGCGATTGTTTAAAGGGTACCGGCGTTTGTTTTAAATGTCTGAAGCCGGGACATCGCCGTCAAGATTGCCTGTTGTGGAAAACAGTATCTGAAAGAGGTGGTCCTAGTCAGATATCAACATTTCATCATCTTGATACCAGTTCAGTTAGTAGAATGGATAAAGGTAAAGGAATTGATACATCAGGATCTATGGTAGAAACTAGAGAAGACAGACAGGTGCAGCCTAGAGTCTTTAATATGAACCAGCAAGGAGCGAAAGCTGATGATACCGTTATCACAGGTATGATCTATGTGCATAACCACCTTTTAAAGGTATTATTTGATACAGGGGCTAGCCAATCTTTCATCTCTACAAGAGCAATTAAACAATTAAGGTTGGAACCATATATATCGCTGGAAGAGTTGAGAGTTAAAATGCCTAATAATACTGAGATGACTACAAAGCTTCGATGTACAGTATGACTAACAATTGATACTAGCCCAGTAGAAGTAGATGTTGCAGTTCTACCTCTATCTGAGTTTGATATCATATTAGGGATGGATTGGTTATCAAGACATGAAGCTATTATCAATTGTAAAAAGAAGGAAATTACACTCAAGCTGGACAATATACAGTGTACTTTTAAAGGACTAAATGAAGTTGCAAAAATTATGATATCTTCGTTAAAGGCACTGAAGAAAATACGAAAAGGTTGTGAAGCAACCTTGGTCATGATTAAAGGAATCAGTACGGTGACATGTGAGCCAACTGCAGTTCCTGTAGTATGTGAATTTCTCGAAGAATTTCCCGAAGAATTACCAGGACTACCCCCATCAAGGGATGTAGAATTTACGATTGATTTAATGGAAGGAGCTAAGCCAATAGCAAAGGCACCATATCGCATGGCTCCTAAAGAATTGGCAGAATTAAAAAGCCAATTGCAGGAACTACTTGATAAGGACTTCATCCGACCAAGCACCTCACCTTGGGGAGCTCCAGTACTTTTTGTTAAAAAGAAAGATGGTTCGTTTCGACTATGTGTCGATTATCGAGAACTGAATAAGTTGACAGTTCGCAACCAATACCCTCTACCTCGCATTGATGATTTATTCGATCAATTAAGTAATGCAAAAGTCTTTTCTAAAATTGACTTAAGATCAGGATACCATCAGATGCGAATAAAAGAAGACGATATTTACAAAACTGCATTCAGCACAAGATACGGACACTTTGAGTTCGTAGTCATGCTGTTTGGATTGACAAACGCGCCAGCAATTTTTATGGATTTAATGAACCGGGTATTTAAGGAATATCTAGATAGGTTTGTTATCGTATTTATCGATGACATCCTGATATATTCTGCAAGTAAGGGTGAACATACAGAGCACTTGAGGCTTGTGTTGCAAACGTTGAAAAGTCATGCGTTATACGCAAAATTTTCTAAATGTGAGTTCTGGTTAAATGAAGTTTCCTTCTTGGGACATGTGGTTACAGAACATGGATTATCTGTAGATCCAGCCAAAGTAGTGGCAATTATAAATTGGCCAAGACCGACGACAGTCACAGAAATTCGGAGCTTCCTTGGATTAGCAAGTTATTACAGAAAATTTGTAAATGGTTTTTCAGCAATTGCACTACAGCTTACGAAACTAACCCGAAAGAACGTTCTATTCCTCTGGACGGATGAATGTCAGGAGGCATTTGATGAGTTAAAAGCAAGACTAACTACTGCACCAATATTGGTCATGCCCTGTGGCATAGAAGGTTTTCAAATTTATAGCGATGCATCCCTGAAAGGTCTTGGTTGTGTCTTGATGCAGAATGACAAAGTCATTGTGTATGCCTCGCGACAGTTGAAGGATTCTGAGCGTAATTACCCAACACATGATTTAGAATTGGCAGCTGTCGTATTTGCCCTAAAGATTTGGCGACATTATTTATATGGTGCTCAATGTGAAATCTTTACAGACCACAAAAGTTTAAAGTATATTTTCTCTCAGAAGGAAATAAATATGCGCCAGAGACGATGGTTAGAACTTATCAAAGATTATGACGTCGACATTAAATACCATCCTGGTAAGGCAAATATAGTAGCTGATGCGCTCAGTAGAAAACATTTGGCACAGGTGATTGTTCCGCTAACTGAACAAAAAGAGTTATTACGAGAGATACAAAATCTTGAAATGCTTACATGTATAACTACCGCTCAGACTCGCAATTTATTCTTCCAACTCATGACAGAGCATTCCCTTAAAGATAGGGTCAGGAAGGCAATGAGCCAAGATCCTATATTTGTGAAGATTCTAGATAAGGTTAAAAGTGGACAATCAATTGCGTTTACAGAAAAAGATGGAGTATTATTTTTAAATAAAAGATTATGTGTTCCTCATGTTAATACACTTCGAGCGGAAATACTTTATGAAGCACATAACACAACATATTCAATTCATCCTGGGAGAACGAAAATGTACCAAGATCTCAAGCAGGACTTTTGGTGGCCAGGAATGAAGACTGACGTAATTCAATATATTGCTAAATGTCATACATGCCAACTTGTGAAAGCAGAACATCAGAAACCTGGCGGATACTTACAATCACTGCCAATTCCTGAATGGAAATGGGATGACATAACCATGAATTTTGTCATGGGATTGCCAAGGAGTAAAACTGGGAACAACGGTATCTGGGTAATTATTGACCGATTAACGAAAGTTGCACATTTTATTCCTATGAAAAATGATAGCCCCGTGCAAAAGTTAGTTGATCAGTATATCGATATTATTATAAAATATCATGGAATTCTCCAGTCCATCGTGTCTGATAGAGATGGACGCTTTACATCAGATACTTGGAAACTCGTACAGAAGAAATTGGGCACAAAATTACTATACAGTACCGCCTTTCATCCTCAAACGGATGGTCAATCCGAGCGAACTATCCAACTGTTGGAAGATTTATTAAGAATGGTTGTACTCGATCTTAAAGGTTCATGGGAAAAATACTTAGCGTTGGTGGAATTTTCATACAATAATAGCTACCAGTTAAGTATTCAAATGGCACCGTTCGAGGCATTGTATGGACGAAGATGTCGCACCCCATTAAGCTGGGCAGAAGATGGTGATCAGAAGTTATTCCCAAAAAACCAAGTGGATAAGATAAATGATAAACTTACACTGGTACGAGAAAGATTGAAAATCGCCCAAGACAGACAACAAAAATATTATGATGCCAGACATCGAAGAGTAGACTTTAATGAAGGTGATATGGTATGTCTAAAGATAAAGCCCTTTAAAGGAACTTCACGAATCCGTCGACTTGGAAAGCTTAGTCCAAGGTATGTAGGACCATTCATCATCTCTGAAAGGATTGGACCGGTAGCTTATCGCCTAGTATTATCAGATGCTCTTCAAAACCTTCACGATGTATTTCATGTCTCTTCATTAAGAAAGTATATAGCAGACCCAGAGAAAATAGTCTCTCCGGAGCAAGTACAAATAGAACCGGATCTATCAAGTCCAACCGAACCATACAAGATTGTAGATTGGCAAAATAAGCAGCTTCGAAATCGAGAGGTTTGATTTGTCAAGGTCTGGTGGAAAGGGCATGATATTCAGGAAGCAACGTGGGAAAAAGAAGAGGACATGAGAAATCTCTTCCCTCAATTGTTTGATGTACTTTCAGATTAAGGATTTTCGCGGACGAAAATTCAATGAGAAGGGGAGAATTGTAAAACCCCTATTTTAGTTTATATATTAAGCAAGAAGTGTGGGGTGTCATTAGAAAATGAAACCGGCTAAAAATTAAGTGAACCGGCACCTTCCGGTTTTTAACAAACGTGGCGTGCGGGTGTTAAGCGGCGCCGATAGGAATAAAGCAAAGGAAAAAACCGATGTTTCTCTTATTTCTCTTCCGATCCCGCGATCCCGCACAGAAGCGCAGCAGGCGGAAATCAGCCGCACGCCGACGGACGCTCCCGAGCGCTCGATCTTCTTCCGTTCTTCGTTATTTTTCCTCCGATTGAAAGGTAATCACTTCCTCTCTACTCCTCTTGCTTCTTTCTTACTTCTTTCATGAAATTTTGCATGGATTGTAGTTGAAGGAAACTTTAGATTTTAGGGTTTTCTAAAATCTTTGTTTATTTTTATTGAAAACACTTCTGTAAAGATTTCTCTAGCTAAACCCATGAATTTGGGAGAAACCCTAGTGCTTGATTTTGGTGTTAGGATTGAAATAGGTGAAACCCTAAATATCCTTAGCATGAATATTATGTTGCCCTTTCTCTAAACCTAAACCAGTGAAAGAGCAGCAAAACCCTAAGGGTTTAAAGAGGTCTTTGACCTAATTAGGTCAAGTAAAACCCTCAAAAGGGATTATGACCTAATTAGGGACCTTAGTGATATATTAGAAATCTCTTAAAGGATGTTGAGCTAGGGAAGCAGAATTGGCTAGAGCATAATGTTCCCTCGCCAATTTGGACCAGAAGCCCCTTGATTTCTAGATAGAATAACCAACAATTAACACCCTAATTAACTCCTTGACCTAATTAGGTCAAGTGGAGTCCGTCAAGACCATCTTGAAGTGGTTGACCAATTTATGTGTCTTTAACAATATTCTCAATGTAGGATATGGCTTCACGAGGTAGTGGAAAGCAAAATGACGATGGTGGACGCAGGGATAAAGGAAAAGGGGTAGAAAGAGTGAGTTCTTACCCTTTTGTAATCACTTAATTTTCATTTATATTTTCATGCTTATATTTTTATGTGTATGCTATATGAAAGAACAATGAAAATTAAATATAAATGAAAATAAAGTAGAGGAAAAAGTAAAAGAACAAAGAAATGAAATGGGCTAAGTTAGGGGTCAACCCAACAGTGGAGGTGGGGTGAATGTCCTCCCAATGATGATGAAATGAAAGGAACGTGCGAATATGAAAAGGCACGTTAAGAAATGTGTGCGAATATGAAAAGGCACACAAGCGCGCTATATAAATGAAATGAAAGGTTAATATTCTCTTAACACTGCCCAATAACAACATGAAAAATCTAAAAGAGACTAAGAGAGTCCAACCCATGAAACAATATATGTATGAGTAAAAAGATAAACCAGAGAAGAAAAAGATTCATAATAAGAATATGATGAAAACGATTCATGTAATATAACGAGAGAGAACGTAATCAATATAAAGTATGAAATCCGTAAAATGCAAATAAGACATCATAAAAAAAGGGAATAATGAGAATTCATTTAGTCTCTGACTAATAGAAAATGTAACTAAACAGGTAAAGGTGGAGGCTTCCCCTGCTAGCTCTAGCAGGCCCCCTACACGCCGGGAAAAGATGTACAAGATCTGGGTGGATGTCATCACAGCTGTCTTCGAAGTCATGGATGCCCACAAGGCGTCTTGTCGCGACCCCGACTGCCCCCACGACGAGTTTCAGTTTTTTTTTAATAGTTACTTATGGTTTTCACATGTTACAGTATACTTTTGGTGCTGGGTTACTTGTATAGTTTTGAGCTGATGTGATAGTATCTGGATAGTTGTAGCTCAGACATTATGGTGACTCCTTTTTGTTATATATATGTATCAAGTCACCTGTACTATACTGTATCAAATGTATGATAAATAAAATGGGATGTACTTTTCAGCACTTATTTTACTCTGTCAATACCTATTTATATATAAGCAGTGATAATTATATAACTGTCATACTCTGATTTGCCTATGAAATATAGAAGATCAAAAGAAAATTGCGACGGTAGCCTAATAAGAGGGGCCGTTACACGAAATACCAGGGCAGCCAACTTGTAGGTGGCATAATCCTGATTTTGTGGAATTAGGTCAAATGAAACACACGTGGAGGCTTTACGAGACGGTAGGCAGCTGGCTTGCGGCTTATCTTGAAGGCATTAATTTACTTTTGGTGGCTTTACTCAACTTAGATTGAATATAAGAACATAATGGGGGATGACCGGTGCAATTAATTGAAAATTTGGACATGTCTTACCGTCGAATCAAGTAAGAGTGTTCAAGGAGGAAGGAGAATTGTAATGCATAACCGTAATTGTCTTCCTTTAAGTGAGTTTCTATTCTGCATCCATGTGTCGGTGTAGAAAAATATGGGGCAACATTTGTAACATGAGAAACAATGTCGTAAATGTCTAAACAGGCGCGCATTAGAATATGAGCGTGGTACATCCACCCTTCTAAGGACATTATGGATTTAAAATCCGCACAAATGTAAACTGCACGTAAGCATAAAGGAATTGGAAAACAGAACATATGAGATTTCAACTTCAGATGCGCAATAAATTATTGTAGAGCATAGCATCTCGTGGAGGAAAGGATTATGATCACAGTAAAGATATGGGAAAAGAAAAAGTCCTGGTGAGTTATACTCCTGCTTAAGATATTTTAATGCTTACCTATTTAGCTAAGATGAGGACAAACATTGAACTCTAAAGAGAACTAAAAAGACAATATAATATCCTCAAATGACTAAAATGCTAAACCTGAAAATGAATGAATGACAATGAAAATGATATAAATGAAGCGTCAAAGCAATGGGCTGTGTTAACAGGGTTGACCCAACTCATAGAGGTGGGGTATAAATGTCCTCCCATTACGAATGTTATAAGATTCAGGACTCCTGATTAGACATTATGCTAGATGATAGTCGTGAATATGAAAAATGTTTGTGTTAAACAAGAGGCCCGTAATAAATGATGAAATTTATTCTTAGCATTGCCCAAATAAAGAAAACTGGAAAAAAAGACAAAAAAATGATGAAATGCACACATTAAATGATAATTTAAGAATGATAAAATGCATGCATTATATGACAATTTAAGAATGATAAAATGCATGCATTATATGACAATTTAAGAATGATGAAAGCACGCATTAAATGATGGAATGCATATAATGAATGATGGAATGGATGATGGAATGAATACACTGAATGATGAAACGTATATAATGACACGGGAAAACTAACTTGTAAAATAAAAAGAAATGATGTATTTCCTTACTATGAACTGTTGCTAACATTTTTGTAGAGAAGGTAAGAATTTGCTTAGTCATTTGACTAATTATTTAGATAATTACGTTAATATACGCAAAGGGCAATGTGGTCCCCGACGTGGATGAAAGGAAGAAACTACAAGTGACAAGTATTGCCTTTGGGTGGAGGTGACTATGGATGTGCTTGGGATACTGGATACACAAGCACAGAGCTGCAAGGATCCAGACTACCCTCATGAGAGCTTCAAGTTCTATTTTATGTAAATTAGTCGCTATTCTGTGTGATGTATATTTATAGTGTGCTAAAGATGTTTCTCCTTTTGAAGGCCTAATTTTTGTATATGATATGTAGGGCTTGTGATGAAATATGTATATATTTATACTGCGCTATCTTATTTCCCGTTTTGATATTTTCCTTTGTCGCACTTTATTTCTAGTTACGATATTTTTTTTCCATTGTCGCAGTTTATATATGTTTCTCTTTGGGCGGGAGGCTATACATAACTCCCGAACCCTTTCCTTGTATTTTATCTTGGATTTGGATTGAAAAGTATTGGAGCCTAGGGCTGGCCAAGAGGGATTTCCCCTTGGAGTGCTTACATTTTTTATAGGGCGTAACATTTGGTCCGACCTGCCATTCCCGCCCGCTTGCCGCGTCGTCGGGGTTGTCCGCAGCATCTTCTCGCGACGCAGCCCGCGCCTGTCCGTGATTCTGCCGATCACGTCTCCCATGATCTCTCCTGATCGCGCCTCCTCTGATCTCGCCTCCAGCCCTCGTCTTCCCCGATCGCTCCTGCTCGGGTCGACGGCCCTCTTTTGCCAGGTAGCGAACATCCCGGAAGTCCGCCTCTTCTGCGGATTCTTTTGCACGCTGATTCCCTTCTGGCGGCTTCTTCCGCACTTCTTCCCGCAAGATCCGGTACCTCCATCGGCTCCTGGCACCCCGACAGCAGTGTCCTACCACCCGCGCAATGACTGAAGCTCGTCTAGTTGACGCTATTGAACGCCACCTCGAAGACCAAGATAGTTCTCTCGCGTCGATTCAAGCGATTCTCCAACGCTTGGAGGCTCGGGAGGCCCGACTGGACAGCCTCCCCTCCACACCGTCGCCCGGGGAAGATCCCTCCTCGTTCACCGGTCAGCCCACCTCACCGTCAACTCCTCGTCCACTCGCCACACGGGCCACAGCCCACGCGCGGCGCTCCCTCAAAGTACCTCACTTCAACGGCACTGATCCTATCGGCTGGATTGCAAAGGAGGAACAATTCTTCGACATTCATGGCACCCCGCAGGGAAAGAAAGTGGCTTTGATGATCCTTGCAATGGAAGGCTCCGCCCTCCATTGGGTTTGTTGGTTGCACGCGCCAGTCTATCCAACTTATTTCCTGGGCCAACCTAGCCCAAGAGCTGGTGAAACGCTACGATCACTGGTATTCCGGCAATATGGTGGAGAGCTTATGTGCCCGAACAACATACCACTTTCGTGGAGCAGCAGATTGACGAGTTCATTGAGCTCGTCAACCACGACCCCGGTCTCCCTCCAGATCATTACCTCGGACAGCGAATTCCACCAAGGGACCAGCCGCTCTCCCCTCGACTGGCTTTTCCCCCTCGGCCACCACGGTCGTCCCCCCCCCCCATCACCTCAGCGCCTAGGAGTACAAAGATCTACGAGGAAAGGGTTTGTGCTTTCGATGTAAGCAACCTTATTCTCTGACACACGTCTGTCCGTTGAAGGAGTTGTGGGTTCTCATGTGTGCTGACGAGGACGAAGTGACGGCTGCGGAGCTTGACGCCCTGCTGCTAGAGGACGATTCTCCAGAGGAGGCGCTGCAACATGGCATGTGTAGTTTAAAGCTGTCATGTGCTTCTACAGGGGGCATCACAGGACCCCGCACCATGAAGCTTCAGGGCCTACTTCAGGGAACATCGGGGGTGTTCATGATCGACAATGGCGCGAGCCACAACTTCATCTCCCACAACTTTGTGACACGCTTACAGTTGCCTTCAGATCTGACACAGAGTTTTGTCGTTCACCTCGGGGATGGTCGTCGATCACCGACTCTAGGTCTATGTCAGGCCTCTCTCTACAGCTGGGCGAGTATACCTCCCCCGCAGATTACCACGTGTTCCACTTAGGTGGGGTAGACGCCATTCTGGGAATCACCTAGTTACAGACTTTCGGCGACATCAAACACAATTGGGCTTCCATGCGTATGACTTTTTAGTGGGCCAATCGGACATGCACGCTTCAGGGTGAGGTGTCCCTTCATCAGATCGCCATCTTTTTGTGTGCAGCTCAGCGCACTGACTCGGTGAATTTCTACGCATTTTTTTGGCAGATCACGACTTTGGGGCCCCCTCATCTACCACTGCCGCCTACTTCTTATCCACCCCAGCAGTCTCGCCTCTTGGAGGCTTTTGCCTCAGTGTTTGAGCCACTACCAGGTCTTCCTTTGCCGCGCCCAACCAAACACCATATTCCCCTTTAGGAGGGCATCCAGGCGATCTCAGTCTGCTGTTACCGCTACGGCCACATCCAGAAGGATGAAATCGAACGCTTGGTTGTTGATATGTTGATTGTCGGCCTGATCCGGACGAGCGCTAGCCCATTTTCCAGTCTGATCCTTCTAGTCTGTAAGAAGGACGGGAGTTGGCGATTCTGTGTGGGCTATCGTGAGCACAACAAAGCCACTGTTGCGGACAAGTACCTGATTCCAGTGATACAGGAGCTTCTGGATGAGCTGAGTGGAGCTACTTATTTCTCCAAGATCGACTTGCATTCTGGTTACCACCAGATCTGAGTCTGCGAGGCGGATGTTCCAAAGACCGCCTTTCGCACTCATGACGGACGCTACGAGTTCCTGGTCATACCATTCGGCCAAACCAATTCCCCGGCGACCTTTCAGGCCATCATGAATAACATCTTCCGGAAAGTGCTTCATAAGTATGTTCTGGTTTTCTTTGACGACATACTGGTTTATAGCTTGACATGGCAGGTTCATCTGCGCTACCTGGAGGCCACTCTAGCGACACTACGACTGCACTCCCTAGTCGCCAATTTGAAGAAATGCGAGTTCTCTCAGCGCGAGATCTCCTACCTTGGTCACACTATGTTTGCTCAAGGGGTAGTTATGGATCCCGGCAAGGTGGAGGCATTCCTGTAGTGGCCGACACCACGCTCAATACGTGAGATATAAGGCTTCCTCGGCTTGACAGGCTATTATAGCTGTTTTATCCGCGACTACGACAAGCTAGCGCTACCTCTCACATGCCTTCTCTGCAAGACGACCGACACGACACTCCAAAGGCCACCCGAGACAGCTGCCGCTTTCACAGCCTTACAGCAGGCCTTGGTTACGTCCCCAGTTCTCACCATGCCAGATTTCACTCAGCCTTTTATAGTGGAGTGTGATGCCTCCGACTCGGGCATTGGCGTGGTGCATACGTAGGTCGGGAGGTCGGTTGTGTACTTCAGCCGGTCCTCTTCTACCATTCGATCCCGCTCGGCATATGAGAACTAGTTGATGGCACTCGTCTTGGCGGTTGAGCATTGGCGGCCGTATGTCTTGGGGTGTCGTTTCATCGTCCGCGCAGATCATCACAGCCTTCGTTACCTTCTCAGTCTAAAGATGACTACCTCATCACAGCATCTTTGGGTGGCAAAGCTATTGGGCTATGACTTCACAGCGAAATACCGTTCCGGCAAGTCCAACTTGGCGGCAGACGCCCTATCTCGGCAGACGGCGTCCGCAGAACTGACAGTCATATCACGTCCAGTTTGGCAGGAGACTGAGACTTTACAGAGAGAGGTGGAGACTGATCCGACCCTGCGAGACATCATAGAGCGCTTACGGACAGATGCTGAGGCTTGCCCCCCGTACACACTTCTTGGAGGTCGACTGTTCTATCGGGGCCACTTGGTCATATCATCAGCGTCACCAAGCATTCCGTAGCTTCTGACGGAGTTCCATACTACCCTAACAGCGGGCCATTCCGGGTGTTTCGTACTTACCGCCGCCTCGCAGCGGCACTTTATTTGAAAGGCATGATGTGACACGTGGAAGAATTTGTGGCAGCATGCCTCGTTTTCCTGGGTTCGAAGTATGAGGCTGCATGTTCGAGCGGTCTACTGCAGCCATTGCCCATTCCCGGCCTCATTTGGGAAGACGTGGCGATGGATTTCCTCACGCGCCTACCACTGTCATCGGGGTACTACATCATCTTGGTGGTGGTGGAGGACCGGTTGTCCAAATACGGACACTTTATAACCTTGTGCCACCCAATTACAGTACTGACGGTGGCCGAGGCATTTATTTTTGGCGTCGTCCGACTATACGGTTTCCATGATCCATCGTCGGCGATCCGGTCTTCATGAGTTCCTTCTGGCAATAGTTTTTCAAACTCCAAGGCACACAGCCCCGGATGAGTTCGGCATACCACCCCCAAACGGACAGGCAATCCGAGGTTATAAACCGCTGGTTAGAGACATACTTACATTGTTTCGTCCCTGACCGCCTGCGGGATTGGAGCAAATGGTTAGCGTGGGCTGAGTTCACTTACAACACGTCCTCTTAGTACTCGGCCGGCATGACCCCCTTCCTAGCGGTCTACAACCGACCGCCGCCCACCGTCATCCAACACCTTCTGGGAGAATGTCTTGTTGGGGCAGTGCGCACCCAGCTTTTGGACCAGGATGAGATTCTCCGGATCTTGAAGACCCACCTCCTCTACGCATAGCAGAAGATGCTCCTCCACGCGAACAAGCGTCGGCGGGACATTCAGTTTCAAGCGGGAGACGCGGTATTAGTCAAGCTTCGACCTTACCGCCAGACTTCAGTGGCGTCCCGATCTCATCCTAAGCTATCAGCTCGTTTCTACGACCCGTTCGAGGTGAATGCCCGCATCGGAGAGGTAGCCCACCGCCTCCGTCTGCCCGCCCATAGCCGCATCCAGTCTTCCACGTGTCTCAACTCAAACAGGTGGTAGGAGACCACCCGGTCGAGGCGACCCTCCCACCGAACATGGCGATATTGGACCGCAAACCCACTATAAACCTTCCTAAGGCGATATTGGACCGCAAACCCATCATTGTGGAGGGTCGGGTCCGAGATCAGGTTTTGGTCGCATGGCGCCAACGGCCCGACTCCGAGGCGACGTAGTAGGATCGTGATGACTTTCGCGGCCAGTTCTGGAGTATTGCCTTGAGGACAAGGCAAATTTTCCAGATGGGGTATTGTTATGGACACTGAGAATGATGACCTAGAGGAAGGAGCATCATCGATGTGGGGCCTGTATTCTCGAAGGAGTTGGCCGGCAAATGGGACCACCACGGAAAGTGTGGCGTAATGGTCGGCGATACGCTATCTTAATTCCCGTTTTGTTTTTTTCCTTTTTTGCACTTTATTTCCAGTTATGATATTTTATTTCCATTGTCGCACTTTATTCACGTTTCTCTTTGGGCGGGAGGCTATATATAACTCATGAACCCTCCCCTTGTATTTTTTCTTGGATTTGGATTTGGATTGAAAAGTATTGGAGCCTAGGGCTGGCCAAGAGGTATTTCCCCTTGGAGTGCGTACATTTTTTTAGGGCGTAACAAATTATGACATTGACCGGGAGGAATATCATCATTTGGGAGGAGTAAGGAAAGATACGTTTATGTTAACGACTGAGATGGAATGTCCTTTTTTTGGAAGGAGCGAAGAGTGGTACATTTGCATTGACGATTGAGAAGTTACTTTAGAGGGAAGAGTGGTTTGTTAGCATCCCTGCTTGGAAGAAGTGTATGTCAACATTAGTCGTGTCATAGAGAAGCAAAGACCGAGAAAAAGATTGTTTGCGGTCGAGAAGAGTTGTCCATTGTCAGAAAAGTAGAGTCATATATAGTGAAATTCAAATTTAATCTTTAGTATAATGAAACAAAAACAAATAGAGCACGATCGCAAATTGTATATGATTGATTCTGAAGTCATGATTAAACAAAGTTGAATGAAGCTAATTAAAAAACAAGAAAAATATTAAGGCGTTCTTTGACCACGCAGTCGGGCAAATGGGATCCGCAAGGTCGCGGGCGCCATTTGGCGGGGCTGAGGTTGTGCGGATCCCTGCGTGTGACAGAGGGATTTCCGTAGAAAACATGCGGATCCTCACCCTGTAGAATCCACTGCAACCACAGTGGCATCCGAGGATTTCCACCAGACAAATGAGACCTAAATCTTAATATGGACAGAAAATAATAGCTTGTAATTCTATATCTAAGTATGACATCAAACAACATTAAGGCCTCATTTGGCCGCGCAGTCGGGCATATGGGATCCGCAAGGTCGTGGGCGCCATTTGGCGGGGCTGAGGTTGTGCGGATCCCTACACGTTGACAGAGGGATTTCCGCAGAAATCTTGCGGATCCTCACCATGTAGAATCCACTGCAACCAGTGGCATCCGAGGATTTCTGCCAGACAAATGGTCCTAAATCTTAATATGGACAAAAAATAATAGCTTGTAATTCTATATCTAAGTATGACATCAAACAATACTACAGGTACCATCATAAACCACGATCCTAATTATCTTTATAAGTCTTGCTAAACTAATATTTTCTAAGTTATTAGCCAACAATTGCAAGCAAGACCTATTTTGTCAGATTAAGTACAGTCTAAATTTACTTTCTTTTGTTTGTGCGTTGTTCCTGTATCATCTAGCCTTGATTAGAAGCACTAACCCTAAACTTTCCTACATCGAGGTGTAATTGAATTCAGTTCACAAATTTGCCCATTGAGTCTTATAATAAAATACTGCAACCCAACCTACAACCAGGAAAAACCAATTACTCACAATAACAAACTAGCTTCCAGAAGAAAATGGAGTAATGTCCGCTCTGTATTATGTAGGAACATGAGAACAACAAATGTCTTTTAAATAATAGAGAACTGAATAAACACACCTATCAAATATCACTGCTGCACTACACCATCAGTAACATTAGAAGCTATTGAGAATTGTTATCATCATCGTAAACACCCAAAAGATCAAACTTTGTATATCCTTCTTGAATAATCAATTACAAGTATGAATACATATATATCGGACGAGAGGAAGAACAGAAATCACAATCTAAGATGTGGGACAAATACAAAGAGAGAGAAAAAGCAGAAAAATGAGCCCTTAGATGGGCCCTTACTAAGGCTTTTCTAACACTCCCCCGCAAGCTGGAGCGTACAAGTCGTAGGCACCAAGCTTGGATAAAAATTGGTAGTATAGCGGCCGGGAGAGAGCTTTAGTCAGGATGTCAGCCACTTGGTTTGTAGCAGAGACATGCTCCAAATCTATCTTCTTTGACTGTACTTTTTCCCGAATAAAGTGGAAGTCACTTCAATATGCTTTGTGCGTTCGTGAAAAACCGGGTTTTTGGCAATATGTATTGTTGCTTGACTATCACAAAATAGGGTCGCCGGTGATGAGAGACGAACACCCAAGTCTCCCAGAAGGCTCTCAAGCCAAGTTAACTCGGAAACAACAGCAGCCATGGCACGGTACTCGGCTTCAGCAGAAGAGCGAGCAACCGCATTCTGTTTCTTGCTACGCCAGGTTATGAGATATCCACCGAAGTAGGTACAGAAACCAGATGTAGAACGCCTATCATCATTGGATCCTGCATAGTCAGTGTTAGAGTATGCAACAAGAGATAAGGATGTGGATGGCTTGTACACAAGCCCTTGTCCTGGAGCATTCTTGAGATACCGAAGAATGCGCTCGACAGCTTGAAGATGAGATGTCCGAGAAGCATGCATAAATCGACTCACGACTCCCACGACAAAAGATATGTTTGGTCGAGTAATCGTAAGATAGATCAGTTTCTCAACCAAGCGTCTGTAGTATTCCGGATTCGTAAGCAGCTTATCGGAGTCAGAGTTGTGGGCCGAGAGCTTGTGATTAGCGTCCATAGGAGTATCCGTCGGTTTGCATACAGAATAGTCGGCAACATGAAGAAGGTCCATACAGTACTTCCTTTGGGATAACACAAGACCATCAGGGCGTCGAGCAATCTCAAGCCCAAGAAAATACCGAAGGTTAGCAAGATCTTTGGTCTGAAATGCGGAGTTCAACTGTTGCTTGGTATGTTGTATCTATGTAGTATCGTCGCCGGTAATGAGGATATCGTCAACATAGACAAGTAGGATCACAATTCCTGTTGACCGGTGTCTGGTGAAGAGAGAAAAATCCACCGAGCTCCGAATGAAACCAATATTGCAGACTACCTTGCTAAATTTTTCAAACCAAGCGCGCGGGGACTGTTTGAGACCATAAATAGATATCCAAAAATGACAAACCCGAGACTCCCCCGTGGTCTCAAACCCGGGAGGTTGGTGCATATAAATAGTCTCCTGCAGATCGTCGTTGAGAAAGACGTTCTTAACATCCAGCTGATAAAGAGGCCAATGACGGTGAACAGTCAAAGAGAGAAGGACGCGGACCGTGTTCAATTTGGCCACCGGAGAGAACGTTTCCTCATAATCAAGGTCATGTTGTTGTGAAAAACCTCGGGCCACGAGGGGGGCCTTTAGACGCTCAACTGTGTCATCTGCTGCATGTTTAACAACAAAGACTCACTTGCAGCTAACACAGTGTTCGTCTGCAGGAAGAGGAACCAGATCCCAAGTCCGGTTAGCCGAGAGAGCCCTCATTTCATCGTCCATGGCCGCCCGCCACCCCGGATGTTGTAGCGCCTCCTGCACAGTGTTAGGAATAGAAATAGAGGAAAGTGAAGTGGCAAAGGCGTCGAGAGGTGGTGTGAGTCGGTGGAGAAAAACGTAGTTGGCCGGGGGACGGGCCGTAGAAGCAGGAGCCGGATCCGTCGTTGTCGGGGTGTCACTGGTAGCAGGGATCTGGGGAAGGGAACCATCCTTGGAGCCGCGACGAGTATAGACACGGATAACGGGCGGAGTAACTTTAGGAGTGGCAGGGATAGAAGAGGAAGGAGATGGCAGAAAGGAGGGCGTGATAGGTACGGAAGGCCGTGGAAGAGAAGGAGCGGAAGACGGAGTGGGGGAAGGTAAGTGGAAGGGCTGGTCTTCGCAAAAGGTGACATCCGCGGAGACGACCAGCTTGTCATCCGAAGGAGAGTAGCAAACATACCCCTTTTGAGTACGGGAGTAGCCAACAAACATATATTTGGCCGCCCGAGGAGCAAGTTTGTCGGAGGTGTTGAAACCGAAAACCGGTCTCTGTGGAGTTCACCCTTGGGGAAGGGGTGATCGCACACATACTTCTTTCCCACAAGCAAAATGACAAAGGAAGCAAAGAGGACCAAACTCAAGGGCTCGGCGAGGAGGACCCACCACACACCCGGAAGACCTTAGAGCACTTCCCCTCCTTAGCCAAAGGCCGAGCTAAGGCTACCTCAGAAAGCGCTAAAAGACTAAGGAGCAAGTGAGTATGAAAGCATGCCTTCTGAGGTGCCCCTCGGGTCTTATTTATAGATTTTTGGAAACGGACTGCTAATAGCCAACCTCTGTTGTTTTAAACAGCTATGTGCAGCCCCGCTTGGTCTGCCAACAGCGCAACTTCGTTGTTCTAACAAGCTATTCGAACCCATGGGAGGGGCATCCAGGTAATTTCGCCTCTGGGCTCCACTGGGCAGGTCCCATGGGCTAGGAGGTCAGCTCGCCACTGCTCTTCACGCCCAGGGGGCGGGTGCGACCTGGCTCCCGCAGCTCGCCATCTCCTCTTGGGTGAGTGCGAGCCAGGCCGCCGCGACCTTCCAGTGCCTCTGCCGAGGCGGGCTGGCAGCCAAGTCGCTCGTAGAAGAGCGGGCTGGCCCGATCTCAAACTGCCGCTGCGGGAGCTCCGGAAGGGGGCTCGCTGATCTGGATCCGTCGAACCCAACCTCGAAAATTAGTTCGACGAATGTCGAGCCCGAACTCTGCTCGACGAATGTCGACCCAAACTCTGCTCGACGAATGCCGACTCAAACTCTGCTCGACGAATGCCGACCCAAACTCTGCTCGACGAATGCCGACCCAAACTCTGCTCGACAAATGCCGACTCAAACTCTGCTCGACGAATGTCGGGTCGTGCGAGAGAGAGGGGGGAAGGGTCGGCTCGCGCGGCTCACCCGCCTCACTTGGGCGAGAGCGAGCTGGTCATTCGCTGCCTGCCCGCCTGTTGTTCTAGTGCGGGAAGGGTGCCCTGGTCCGCTCGCCTGGCCCGGCGAGCCCACTCGGCGAACACGGGGTTGTACACAATCCCCGCTCTTTTTGAGCTTGACCAAGCTCGGAAAGAATCATCCAACTCGCGTGTTCGGTGAGTGTTGTGTTGAGCTGTCATTGAATCTTCTGGTGGGTCCCACTTCCTGGCTATAAATATACCATCGAGCCCTCAGGAGAATCCCTATCTTCTTATGCCTTTCTGAGTGAACTGTAGCTGCACCATGCCCGTCAGTGAGGAAGTGCGAGCCCGGCTGGCAGCCGCGAGCCAAAAGACTGGGGAAGAGGCCCTTGAGGCCGCACCGTGGTTGGCGCGCGGGTCTCCCGGCCCTCTCTTCAGGCCGGTAAAAGGAAAGATCGTTAGGCGATCTCCGGCAAAGGACTTCCCGGGTTCCAGCTCGCCAGCAGGCACCGAGGTTATCGCTGAGGTATGTGCACCTCCCTCCTGGCTTGTCGCTTCATTTCTGACTTTTTCCCCTGCAGGTGCCGTCGCGTGAAGAGATAGGCGGTGGGGAGGAGGATCGTTCCCTCCCGCTGTCAACCGAGCGGGTCGCCAGCCCCTCGGGCCTGGGGCGTTCTCCCCGGATACCCCTCGGTCGCCGATTCCCCCCGAGCTAGGGAAATCCCTTGCAGCTCTCGAAGGAGAACCCTTCCAGGGACGGTCGGGTTCCTCTCGACCGTCCACCGGTGCGGGGGGCGTGCCAACCCCTGGTAAGCTCGTACTCGGCGCTTGTTTGGTTCTCGCATGCCCCCTCTGACTCTTTTCTTTGCAGGCTACAACGCGATCTCCTCTGAAACCGAGATGAGCGCGGGGTATTCGCCTCCCCCTGACGCGGAGGGGGTTTCAGAGTATCTGGGCGACCCGGCGGACGCGGCGTGGATGAAGAGACAATTGACGCGGCTGTTTCAGAAGCATACTCTGCTGCTACAGGAGATCTTTAACCGGGTTGACCGGGATAAAACTGCTATAGAGGCGCGGGTCGCGGCCCTGGAGGGAGCGCGGGGCCCGGTTGAAGGGGGGGAGGTTACTTCTCCTGGCGTGCACATTACACAGGCCGAGAAGCGGTTCAGGCACGCCAAAGAGCAAGTCGACCTGGCCCAGCAGGAGCTGGTGGCGGTTCGCGCTTACCACTATCCTCGCGTGCCGCACCGGACCGGGACGCAGAGGCGGGGAAGGTGGAAATGGATCCAGTACAGATCTGCCTACCCCCTTCTCGCAGTCTATCGCCGGGTCAGGTCGTATCCGCATTTCAGGCCAACTCGCTTAGGAGGGTTTATCATTTTGGAACATTTTATCGCCTGTAATAATTTGACACTTCTTTCGCCCGTTGACGGGCCTAATTCCTGCCGCTTGTTATGTATGTTATGTTGTTTTTTGGTTTTCTTTGTGTAGCCGTCTTGCTCGTCCACCGCTTCTTAAGCGGCTGCGGGATCGTTGAATCGGTTTGCCCAGCCCGCCCATTTAATCTTGGCGGGAGCGGGCCGGGAGCTCGCTGGTTGCGAGTCTCCCCGACTCGCCTATGGTTCCGGACGGGTGTGAGCCGCAGCTTGCCCGCCTCTTGTGCGGATGCGGGCGGGCATGATCTGCTGCCAGACGGTCCTTGCGGCGTGGTTGCGAGCCGGGAAGTCGAATCGTCGGGCCTAATTTTTGCTATACGCATTTTTCCCGCCGGCGGAAGATTTTCCCGCCTTTTTTCTTTCTATAAATAGACCCTGCCGGCCCTTGCTCATCCATCATCTTTTAGCTCCTCCTTTCTTGCTCCCTGCGAATCCCGACCCGCTTGTTTCTTGTGGAGACTTCCTCACCCGCTCAGCGAACTTTCTGCGAGATGGGCGGCGGCGGCGGCGACGCGGACGGGCGGGGCAAGTGCGCTTGGACCTTTTCTGAGCACGATTTTCCCCGCGCCGTCATTTCTGAGTGTGAATTCCTCGACGCCCTCAGCGATCAAGTCCCGTCTGGCTTCGTGGCGAGGCGGCCTGGGGAGGGGGAGAAGATAAACGACCTCTCCGGAGGGGAGCTCGAAATTCCCTTGGCGCACTTCGAGGCGGGCCTCCGGCTCCCCAAATTCTGAAGTACTTCGGGGTCGTCCTAGGGCAAATGACCCCGAACTCCGTGGCGGTCATGGTCAGGTTCGCCTATTTCTTGCGGGAGGAGCGGGTCGAGTTCAGCCTCGCGGTCTTCCACAAGCTGTTCTCTTTCCGCGCGAATAAGGACGGGACCGCCTACTTCTCCAGCGCCCACCTCAAGGTGCGGGAGACCGTTAACAAGAGCCACAACTGGCTCAAGAAGTTCATGTTCGTCAAGAGGGACTTCGGCAACATCCCCTTCTCGCCGATTCAACTCAACGAGGCGAGCTACCGCCCCCTAGCCTGGGGGGCCATGAAGCGGATCTGTGCGGGTTCTTCACCGGGAAGAACTTCGAAGTCGCATTCCTGCGACGGAACCTGGACAACCTCGCCGTTGTCCCGCCCGGGGGAGGTATGCTGCTCGTGCTTCTCCTTTTTACTTGACTGCTTCTTCTCGCTTTAACTTTCTCTTCTCGCAGGCGAGCGAGACATCCCCCTGCACCCCCCATATGAGAGTGTCTGGGTCGCTCTTAGCGGGCTCGCCCGCGCTCAAGCCGCAGACGCCGCACAGCGCGAGATCCCGGCGTCTGCCCCCGAGAAGCGGCCGAGCCGTGAACTGCCTCCACCGCCCCCATCCAAGAAGGCGAAGACTACGGGTGAGGCGCCGGCCGCGGGCTAAAGGAAAGGCAAGGCCCCGGCGATCCAACCGGCCGAGGATCCCGTCCCCGCGACAGCTTCGACCAGCGACGCCCCCGGTGAGGCGGCTGACATTTCTGGGTCGCAGGAAGAGGCGCGGACCGCTGTGAAGCCGGTGCCGAGAGGGCACCGCAACTTCCGTTTCGGCGGGAAGTGCCTGGACGAGCTCGGCGTCCCGCTCCTGTCATGGGACAAAGAGTCGAATCGGGCAGTGATTTCCACCCTGCTGCCGAGCCGGTTGGAGCAGGAAACCATCAGCGGGGAGGCATACAACTTCTCGTTTGGCCTCTACTCGCGGGAGGACGCCGCCACCTATGACGAGGAGGAGACGCGGGTGCTGGTGCTTGAAAGCGCGGGCCCAATTCCGCGGCCTGGAGCTGGCCCATATGGTCGAACGGCGCTGCACTCAGTTGGAGAGGAACGCTACCTCGCTCAAGAAGATGGCGGACGACAAGGAAGAGGCCCGCAAGCTCGCTCAGGAGGAGGCGGACCTTCAGAGGAAGCGGGCGGACGCGGCCGAGGCTACCCTCGCCCAGTACCTAGGAGGGGTGGTATGTCCCTCAGCCCGCGTTGACTTCTAACCGTTGTTCCTTTCTCGAGCTTACCTCTTAGCCATCTTCCTCTTTGCAGGACGCGGCGACGGCCATCCGTCTGGGCACCGAGATCGCCACCCTCGGTCAAAAGAATCAAGCGTTGGAGGCGCGGGTGAGCGAGCTAGAGGCCGCCGCAGCCGCTCCGCCGCCAGCCAGTAGCAGTTGTCAGCTCGAACACTACACCGACTACGAGCTGGAGGTGTTGATGCAGAAGAACGCCGCCAGTGCTGCGAAGTACACAATCAAGATGCTTCGGCGGGCCGATCTCATCAAAAGCGAGGGCGCGGGTCTCCTGGCGAGCGATGTGGTGTCGGCGTTATTCCTCCCGGTGCCGGATCCGGGAGACAAGTCCTATCGGCGTCTCTAGGATTTGTCGCCCTAGAGTTCGCATCGCCCCCATTACCGCGCCTCGCCCCTCGTGCATATATCTTTTTGTTTGTTGAAATATAAGTGCGGGTTGCGTCCCGATTTTGTAACCTTACTTTTCAATGAATGACTCTCTGCTCGCCTTATGTACATATTTGTTACTGTTGCTTGCAGTTGTTTGTGAGTTGTAGATTCTCTTCCTTTCTGTATTCGCGGTCGGGCTTAATACTACCGCTCGCAGTCTTTCGTCCCGTATCATGTCGGCGAGGTCGCGCGCCCACTAAGGACCCAGGTTGGGAAGCATAGGGGACTTAGTTATCCGACCCGCGAGCGGCGACCTGCCTCCATAGCTCGGGTTCTCTGTGCCGCTCGCCCGCTCGCTAGAAGGGTCGAGCCGGCTCGGCTCATACCCGGGCCGCTGGGTTTCTTGTGAGTTTACCCACTTGCGACTCGACTTGGGTTCCCGCCCCTTTGGCCGTTATTCTGGGTGCTGGGCGGTTACGTTGGACCTAATTCGTTAATTTCGCGACTTCTTCCTTGTCGACTCCAACGAGTGACATCCAGCCCTGTCAACTAAGTGAGAGTCTGGCAGCGGGATCTACTCGGGGTCTGAGTTGACACCATCGAGTGACATTCAGCCTTGCCAGCCAAGTGAGAGCCTGGCAGCGGGATCTGCTCGGGGTCTGAATGGACGCCATCGAGTGACAACCAGGCCTGCCAGCTAAGTGAGAGACTGATAGCGGGATCTGCTCGGGGTCTGAGTTGACACCATCGAGTGACATCCAGCCCTGTCAGCTAAATGAGAGTCTGGCAGCGGGATCTGCTCGGGGTCTGAATGGACACCATTGAGTGACATCCAGCCCTGCCAGCTAAGTGAGAGCCTGGCAGCGGGATCTGCTCGGGGTCCGGGTTGACACCATCGAGTGACACCCAGCCCTGCCAGCTAAGTGAGAGTCTGGCAGCGGGATCTGCTCGGGGTCTGGATGGACGTCATCGAGTGACATCCAGCCCTGCTAGCTAAGTGAGAGTCTGGCAGCGGGATCTGCTCGAGGTCCGGGTTGACACCATCGAGTGACATCCAGCCCTGCCAGCTAAGTGAGAGTCTGGCAGCGGGATCTGCTCGGGGTCTGGATTGACACCATCGAGTGACATCCAGCCCTGCCAGCTAAGTGAGAGCCTGGCAGCGGGATCTGCTCGGGGTATGGGTGGACGCCATCGAGTGACATTCAGCCCTGCCAGCTAAGTAAGAGCCTGACAGCGGGATCTGCTCGGGGTTTGAGTTGACACCATCGAGTGACATCCAACCCTGCCAGCTAAGTGAGCGCCCGGCAGCGGGATCTGCTCGGGGTCTGAATGGACGTCATTGAGTGACATGCAGCCCTGCCAGCTAAGTGAGAGCCTGGCAGCGGGATCTGCTCGGGGTCCGGGTTGACACCATCGAGTGACATCCAGCCCTGCCAGCTAAGTGAGAGCCTGATGCGAGATCTGCTCGGGGTCCGGATGGACGTCAACGAGTGACATCCAGCCATGCCAGCTAAGTGAGAGTCTGACAACGGGATCTGCTCGGGGTCCGGGTTGACACCATCGAGTGACATCCAGCCCTATCAGCTAAGTGAGAGCCTGGCAACGGGATCTGCTCGGGGTCCGGGTTGACACCATCGAGTGACATCCAGCTCTGCCAGCTAAATGAGAGCCTGCTGCGGGATCTGCTCGGGGTCTGGATGGACGTCATCGAGTGACATCCAGCCCTGCCAGCTAAGTGAGAGTCTGACAGCGGGATCTGCTCGGGGTCCGGGTTGACACCATCGAGTGACATCCAGTCCTATCAGCTAAGTGAGAGCCTGGCAACGGGATCTGCTCGGGGCCTGGGTTGACACCATCAAGTGACATCCAGCTCTGTCAGCTAAGTGAGAGCCTGGCAGCGGGATCTGCTCGGGGTCTGGGTTGACACCATCGAGTGACATCCAGCCCTGCCAGCTAAGTGAGAGCCTGGCAGCGGGATTTGCTCAGGGTTTGAATGGACGTCATTGAGTGACATCCAGCCCTGTCAGCTAAGTGAGAGCCTGGCAGCGGGATCTGCTCGGGGTCCGGGTTGACACCATCGAGTGACATCCAGCCCTGCCAGCTAGGTGGGAGCCTGGCAGCGGGATCTACTCGGGGTCTGAGTTGACGTCATCGAGTGACATCCAGTCCTGCCAGCTAAGTGAGAGCCTGACAGCGGGATCTGCTCGAGGTCTGAGAGCACTTCACCCTTTTGTACGAGTTACTAAGACAGAATTGGCACATCAAGAGACTTTATTAAGAACAAAACACCACTTACATGTCTCAAGGATAAAAAACGCTTCAAGTCGTCACCGCTACAGGTGAGACTTAGGGTCTCGCCCTCCACATTTCGGAGTCGATACCCCCTGATCTCAATGCCTCTTTTACAATGAACGGACCCTCCCAGCTGGGGTTGAGCTTCCCTACGGTTGCCGACCTTCCTGCTGCATCCACCTTTTTCAGGACCAAATCCCCCTCCACAAACTGTTTTACTCTGACGTGCTTGTCAAAGTACTTGGTCATTCTCCTCTTCACCTCTTCTTGTCGGATGGCGGAGAGGTCACGCAGCTCCTCCACCATGTCAAGGGAGAGCTGTAGCTAATCCTCGTTCTCTGCCGGCCATTCTTCCCAGCCTTCTTCCGCCGCAGCCACCCGGGGCGTTTGGACTTCAAATTCTATGGGGAGCACTGCTTCACATCCGTGGGAGAGTTTGAAGGGGGTCTCCTCTGTTGCTGTGTTGGGGGTGGTCCTCAGGGCCCAGAGAACCGAGGGAAGCTGTTCCACCCAGCTCCCTTTCAGGTTCTCTACCTTCTTCTTCAGGAGATTCACAATGATCTTATTCGCGGCTTCCACCTGCCCGTTGCTCCTGGAGTGGTGGACCGAGGCAAACCTAAGGTCAATCCTGAGCTGCTTGCAGAAACTAGTGAATTCTGCTCTGACGAACTGAGGCCCGTTGTCTGTGACAATGGCTTGGGGCAGCCCATGGCGGCAGATGATCTTCCCTCAAACAAAGTTTCTGATGACTTGGGAATTCACCTTGGCCAGCGCTTTCATTTCCAGCCACTTAGAAAAGTGGTCAATCATCACCAACAGGAACCTCCTCTGCCCGCTGGCCTGGGGGAACGGCCCGACCAAGTCCATTCCCCAGATTGCGAAGGGCTAGGGGGCTGTGATGCTCTTGAGGCGTTGAGCCCGCTGTAGCTGGAGGGGGGCAAACAGCTGGCACTTGTGACATCTCCTCGCGAACTCTGCAGCATCGCAGCCCAAGGTTGGCCAGAAGTATCCCTATTTGACGATCCTCCCTTCTAGGGTCTGACTCCCGGAATGACTTCCACATTCCCCGGAGTGGACTTCTTCGAAGATTCTTTGCACTTCCCTCTCGGCCACGCAACGGGCCAACATCCCCGAGAGAGTCTTCCTGTATAGCTGTCCGTCCCGGAGGAGGTAGTATGTCGATTTGTACCGGAGCTTCTTCATGTCCATCCCCTCCGGATACTCTCCCGTGGAGAGGAAGTTATTACCGAGTCCATCCACGAGGGTCGTTGATCTATCTCCATGAGCTCTCCCTCTTCAATGGAAGGGCGGACCAACCGGGGACCATGTTTTGCTAGCTGATCGACCTGCTCGTTTTCCTCCCGCGGCACGTGTCGGATGGAGAAGGTTAGGAATATGCCAACGACCCCCTTTACTTTGGCCAGGTATAATCGTAGGGTAGGCTCTCTTGCCTCAAACTCCCCGTTGATCTGGGAAGCTACCACCATGGAGTCGGTAAGGACCTCCACGTCCAACACCCCCATCTCTCTGGCCAGGCTCAGCCCTGCTATCACGGCCTCGTACTCGGTCTGGTTGTTGGTGATGGGGAAGTGCACCACCACCGTTTGTTCGATTCTAGTTCCCTGTGGCTTTCCAAGATCACCCCCACCCCCAGGGAATGTCGCCCTGAAGTGTCATCTACCTTCACCTTCCATGGAGTCGAATGAGTGAGCTCTTCCTCCGCCACCTCGACTACGTAATCGGTCAAAAAGTCGGTCATTGCTTGAGCCTTGCTCGAGAGGCGGGAATGAAGGAGATGTCGAACTCGCTCAACTCCACCGACCATTTGGCTAACCTGCCTGAATGCTCCACCCCCTCAAAGATGTTGCGGAGGGGATGGTCAGTCACCACTCGGATGGAGTGTGCCTGGAAGTAGGGCCGTAGCCTTCGGGCCGAGATGATCAGGGCGAAGGTCAGCTTCTCCAAAATTGGATATCGGAGCTCGGCTTTCCTCAGAACCCGACTCACATAGTATATGGGGAGCTGTCTCTTCCCCTCTTCACGCACCAAGACAGAGCTCAAGCCCTCAGTTCCAACCCCGAGATACAAGAATAGGTCCTCCACCTCTTTCGGCCCTTAGAGCAACGGAGTCTGCGTCAACTGCATTTTAAGAGCTTGGAATGCCTCCTCGCATTCCTTGGTCCACTCAAATTTTTGACCTCCCTATAGCGTTTTGAAGAAGGGGGAGAACTTTTCCCCGGCCCGGGAGAGGAACCGGCTCAATCCTGCCAGCTTTCCCATCAGTCGTTGCACCTCCTTAGTATTCCGCGGCGACCCCAGCTCCATGATATCCTTGACATTATCAGGATTTGGCTCGACCCCTGCGGGGGTGAGGAGGTGCCCCAAGAACTTCCCTCTGCTAGCCCCGAAGACACACTTCAGGGGGTTCAGCCGCATCTTATACTTGCGCAGGGTGGCGAAGGTTTCTTCCAAGTCCCGAAGGTGAGAGTCCACATCCTGACTCTTGACAATGAGGTCGTCCGCGTACACCTCCAGGTTCCTCCCCTTCTGTTCCCGGAAGACCCTGTCAATCATCTTTTGGTAGGTCGCCCCTGCGTTCTTCAGCCCAAAGGGCATCATTTTGTAACAGTAGCACCCATCTCCCGTGATGAACGAGACATCTTTGACGTCCGGGGGGTGCATCCTGATTTGGTGATAACCTGAAAACGCATCAAAAAACTCATTACAGAAAAACCGACGGCCGAGTCAACCAGCGCGTCGATCAAGGAAAAATCGACACACATACGCCACCGACCGTCTCCTTTTTTAACCATGACTATATTGGAAACCCAGCCGGGGTATTGTATTTCGGATACAAAGCCGTCCTTGAGAAGCTTTGTCATCTCCTCTCTGATGGGCTCGGTCAGCTAGTCTGCGGTGGACCTCTTCTTCTGCTGGACGGGGCGTGCTCCCGGTCCAAGTTGAGACGGTGGCAAGCCACATCCGCATCAACCCCCGGCATCCCCGCGACGCTCCATGCGAAGATGTCCAAGTTCTTCTGGATGCACGGCAGCATCCTGTCTTGAGCCTCCAGGGTCAGCCCTCCGCTAACGCGAACCTTCTCCACCTTGCCTCAAAGGTTGAGAACCTTCAGCTCCACCACCTCTTCTGCAGCCTCCAGCCTGGACTGCTCCCCCCATTCTCCGATGTCCCTCTCCTCTAGGACGAGAACCTCCGCCTCCACCTCTTCCTCCATGGCCATTGCCTCAGCCAACTCCTCCCGGTCTCCTCCTGCCACCTCCACCTCAGTGCCGCTCTCCACCTCCATCTCTTCCCTGCCGGCCTCCTGCTCTGCCGCCTCCATCCTCCGCTCCATCTCCTCAGCTCCCTCCTGCCCAAAGATGGAATTTAGGGCGGTGACGTAGCATTCCCGCGCCACTTTGGGGTCGCCCCGGACCCGGACCTGGATCACCTCGACATTGAATTTCAAGCATTGGTGGAAGGACGAGTGGACGCAGCGAAAGGCGCTGATGAGGGGCCTCCCAAAGATGGCGTTGTAGCTGTTGGGGGCATCCACGATGACGAACCTGCAATTTTGGGACCCCCCCCCCCCAGGGAAACATGGATCCCCACTCCTACCACATTTCCTCTCCCTCGAAAATCCAAACAAGGGCCCATCTGAGGCCAGCACCCTCTTCGCCTCCACCTTCATTGCGTCGAATGTCTTCTTGAAGATGACGTTGACGGAGCTTCCATTATCAATGAGGATCCGGGATACGGTGAAATTTTCGATGGCCGTCTGGATGACCAGCGCATCGCAAAAGGGATCATCATGATCCGGCATATCACTCCTTGCGAAGGTAATCCTCTCTTCTGGGGGTGGGGTTTGGGAAGTGGAGCCAACGCTCCGGTGGTACATAATATGGAGGCTCGCCTTCCGAGAGGCCTCTACCCCCACCCCCCACCCCCTATGGATCACTCCAATCCCTCCCCGGATCCCGACATCTGCTCGGTCTTCGCACCGATCCTCCTCCGCCCGAGGCAGGACCTCCTCAATCCTCACCTCCTGGCGCCCCTGTTGTTGTTGCTCCCTGTTTCCTCTCATCTCGAGGAACTCCGGGCACGTGGTCGTAGCGTGTCCTTCTTCTTGATGGAAGTCGCAGTAAGGCAACTTCACCCTAACTTCTCTTCTCCTCCTCCGTGTCGCTCTCCTCCTCTCCCCCATGGCTACAGCCATAGCCTGATCTTGATTGGGGAGTGGAGGCCTTTGCGTCGGTCCCCAGCCCGGGGGGTGGAACTGACCCTGGCCCCCCTGGTGGTGGTCCCTTCCCTGGTATCCTCTCTGTGGCCCCTGGTCTTGCCACTCGGGCCTCCAGCCCAACCGACGGTCCGGCTCCTGACGCCCCCACCTGGGCTGCTGCTGCCCCTGGAGCTGCCTCTGCTCCCTGTGTCAAGGCTCTGCTCTCCTCTCCTCCTGCCCCCTTCCGCCTCTCGGCTCCTTCTAGTCCTCCGTGGCCCACCTGGCCAGCTTCCGGGCAAACTCCGGAATCGACGCTTCCCCATCGACTTCTCTCGCCGCTCTCTCTATCAGCTCCTCATAGGAGAGGGGCAGCACTCTCTTCAACTCCATCCTGAAGAAACCATGTTGCAACCTCAGGGTGAAAGCCATCATCAGGCTATGGCTCGGCATCTCCTGGACCTGGGTGACCTCCTCCTGGAACTGGTCGACATAACTTCCCAAGGTCTCGTTCACTCCCTGCTTGATGTGGAACAGAGACTCCGACTCCTTCCTCCTCTTCGAGGTAGTGAACCTCAGCATGAACCCCCGGCGCAGGTCCTCGAAGCAGTAGATGGAGCTGGCCGACAACTGGTGAAACCACTCCCTCGCCTTCTCCTTGAGGGTAATGGAGAAGAGTCAGCACTTGAAGCCGTCCGACATCTGCCGGATCGAGACCACGTACTCGAACCACTGGACGTGCTGGACCGGGTCTCCCTTCCCAGTGTAGTAAGACATTTCGGGTTCCCTGAACCCCTCTGGAACCGGGGCGGAAGAGACCAGCTCGCTAAAGGGGCTTCCCCCCTGCCGGGCGAGCCGGAGCATCCCGCGCGCCCATGTCGTCGAACCGGCCTACGCCTGCCGAGCTAAAGAAAAGCACGCGCCCGGGGAGCTCGCCTCCCCTTCCTTCTTCGGCGACCTCCTTCACGGCTCGCCTGCCAGGAGCCTCCTCACCCAGAGACGGGGCGGCAGCAGTTGGAATGGCTGGAGTCGAGCACTCGGCCCGCGCGACGAGTGCGAATTTGACGATGCTGAGTACCTCGCTCCTGAAATCTTCAAACATCCCCACCGTGGCCAGAGGTGGCGGGGGCGGCGAGTCCGACCTTCTGAGCCTTGCCCTCTCGTCATCGAGCCTGCTGGAAATTTTTTGTGCTGGCCACTCCCCACGCTCGCCGCACCAAAATGTTGAAACCGAAAACCGGTCTCTGTGGAGTTCACCCTTGGGGAAGGGGTGATCGCACACATACTTCTTTCCCACAAGCAAAATGACAAAGGAAGCAAAGAGTACCAAACTCAAGGGCTCGGCGAGGAGGACCCACCACACACTCGGAAGACCTTAGAGCGCTTCCCCTTCTTAGCCAAAGGCCGAGCTGAGGCTACCTCAGAAAGCGCTAAAAGACTAAGGAGCAAGTGAGTATGAAAGCGTGCCTTTTGAGGTGCACCTTGGGTCTTATTTATAGATTTCTGGAAACGGACTGCTAATAGCCAACCTCCGTTGTTTTGAATAGTTATGTGCAGCCCCACTTGTTCTGCCAGCAGCGCAACTCTGACGTTCTAACAAGCTATTCACACCCATGGGAGGGGCATCCAGGTAATTTCGCCTCTGGGCCCCACTAGGCAGGTCCCATGGGCTTGGAGGTCAGCTCGCCACTGCTCTTCACGCCCAGGGGGAGGGTGCGACCTGGCTCCCGCAGCCTGGCATCACCTCTTGGGCGAGTGTGAGCCAGGCCGCCGCGACCTGCCAGTGCCTCTGCCGAGGCGGGCTGGCGGCCAAGTCGCTCGTAGAAGAGCGGGCTGGCCCGATCTCAAACTGTCGCAGCGGGAGCTCCGGAAGGGGGGCTCTCTGATCTGGATCCGTCGAACCCAACCTCGAAAATTAGTTCGACGAATGTCGAGCCCGAACTCTGCTCGACGAATGCCGACCCAAACTCTGCTCGACGAATGCCGACCCAAACTCTGCTCGACGAATGCCGACCCAAACTCTGCTCGACGAATGCCGACCCAAACTCTGCTCGACGAATGTCGACCAAACTCTGCTCGACGAATGCAGGGTCGTGCGATAGAGAGGGGGGAAGGGCCAACTCGCACGTCTCGCCCGCCTGACTTGGGCGAGAGCGAGCTGGCCATCCGCTGCCTGCCCGCCTATTGTTCTGGTGCGGGAAGGGTGCCCTGGTCCGCTCGCCTGGCCCGACGAGCCCACTCGGAGAACACGAGGTTGTACAGGAGGGAGGTCCAAGAAGATAAACATAACAAACACACCCAAAGACCCGCGGGGTGAGAGAGGTTGGGTTGGTAGTAGGATACAGGAGTTGGATAGGAACGACAAAGTCAAGAACAGAGGAAGGTAGGCGGTTGATGAGATGACTGGCTGTGGAGACGGCAAAATTTCAATATTCGATCGGAACCTTCATTTGAAATATGAGGGACCGAGCAACATCGAGTAAATGACGATTCTTTTGTTCGGCCATCACGTTTTGCTGAGGGGTATACGCACACGAAGTTTGATAGATTACGCCAAATTCAGTGCAGAGATTGGAGGTGCGCCCCGTATACTCGTGAGCATTATCAGTGCGGATGATTTTGAGGGGGGTGGCGAACTGCGTACGCATCTCAGCTAAAAAGGCACGAAACACAGATGTAAGTTCAGTACGATCATGCATTAAATATAGTCATGTAGTACGCGAGTAGTCATCAATAAAAGTTACAAAATAGCGAAAGTCAAAGATACTAGGGACTTTATAAGGGCATCATACATCAGAATAAACTAAGGATAAAGGAGTACTACTCCTGATACATGCAGGGGGGAAGGTAGAACGATGTTGTTTGTCGTAGATACAAGATTCACAAGAGAACTCCCATAAAAGAACATCAGGAAGAGCCCGCTTGAGAATCGGAAGAGGAGCATGCCCAAGGCGGCGATGTCAATCAACAGTGGAGACGGCGGAGAGGAGTGCGTGAGATATCCAAGATGTAGAACTCATTCAACAGCTGCCCCTACTAATGATACTCCGGGTGCGACAATCCTGCATAAGAAAGGAAGAGGGAGAAAAAGTTATGCAACAATCAAGGTCGTGTGTCAGGCGACTAACAGAAAGTAAATTGAAAGAAGATTACGGAACGTGAAGAACCGAGGAAAGAGAAAGAGTCGGGGTAAGCTGGAGAGCAGCGGTGCCAGAGACCGGTAGGGTGTCACCATTGGCCACAGTGATACACGGGGGATGAGTCGTCTGGAGATACTGGGAGGACTTCTGGGAGGTAATATGGTGAGTAGCACCGGAATCGACGATCCAGTGGGGGCTAGGAGATATACCAGTTATACCTTCCGTAGAAAAAGACGCAACCAAGTCGGAGGATCGGACGAGAGCACCATGTAGCTGATGGAGTTGGGTGCGGAGCTCATTGATATTTTGGCGGGTAGTGGACGCCGGATCCTGGGCAAAAGCCCCAGTGGGAGCAGGAGCAGCAGAGGAAGTAGCAGCGAGGTGGGGAGGGAACTCATGCTTGTTGTAACAGGTAGCCTCAAGATGGCCACCCCGGCCACAATGTGTGCATTTTATAGACGAACGTCCATCACGTCCGCGTCCCCGAGACAGAGGTCGGCCCCCTCTCGTGGAAGATCCACGAGGAGGAGGGGGGGTCGGAAGTAGAGGCTGTTGAAAAAGAGCAGGTGCAAAGCTGGGAGGAGCCTCCGTAGGAGGCGTAACCCGAAGCAGCATGGAGCAGATATCAGACAGTGAAGGAGACGTCGTGGAAGAAAGGATCTGGGCCCGAACACTATGCAGGTGGGGCGGAACACGGGACATCATCATCGCGATGGTGACAGTCTCTTTCCGGGCCCGTTGAGTAGTGAGATCCGTAGTGGGAGGCTGATGTTGAATCCAAGCCTCAGTCAGTGTCTTAGCCTGGGCAACAAAAGAGATCATGTCGTCGGGAGCACCAGGAGCAAGGTTCTGAAGGTCGGAGAGAATATCATATAGGTGCTGAAGACTGTTGTGCCCAGAGTAAAAAGAGTGGAGCTACTCCCACATTGCCTTGGTCGTGTCATGATATATGGTCATCCTGTAGGGCTCGGTGTCCATAGAGTTGAGGAGCCAAGACTGGACCCGACCGTCATCGCAAAGCCAGTCATCGGAGGGAGCAACGGGGGTAGCATGAGTCAAGTGGTGGAGAAGACCCTTCGTCTGCAGAACACGACGAACAGAGTGAACCCATTCGACAAAATTGTGTTTCCCAGTCAGAGAGATGGTAGTAATCCGGAGCTCATCACGGAGTTCGGAAGCCGTAGTAGCCGCACGGTCTGGCGGAGCAGAAGTAGCAGCGGATGCATCGGAAGCCATGCGGCTAAGAGAGGAGGTCGGGCTTCTAGAAGAGAAACCGGGCGGCTAGTAGAATAGGTCGTGCGGTCAGCAGGGTTTGGACCGGCAAGCAGGAGAAGCCGGGCGGCTTGGCAAAGAAGGTCGGGCGGCTTGGTAGAGAACTCGGCAAAGGGAGGTGTCGCACGGTCACGGCGGACACACCAGCGACAAGAAAAGTCCGCTAGAAACAAGACAGATCACAGCGACTAACAAGAAGCGGGTGGAGGAGAAGTCCGCACGGTAAAGGTAAATCTACCAGCAACAAGGAAAGTCGCGACCAGGATGCGGCTAAGAGAAGAGGAGAGGCCGCTAGCGACAAGACAAGTCGCAGCGACTAGTAGGAAGCGGGTAGAGGAGAAGTCCACACAGTCAAGGTAAATCTACCAGCGGCAAAGAGAGATGTCGTGACCTAGATGCGGACTGAAACAAGAAAGAGAGGAGGAACCCGCAGCGACTTGAGAGAGGTCGCGACAAGCGGGAAGGTAGAGACCGCGTGAAGAGCAAGGGATAGAGGCCGCGAGGTTAGCAAGATAGAGAGGCCGCGCGGATAGCAAGGTAGTCCAGACGGTCAGGGGAAGAAGCAAAAGTAGGTGGACCCCACGTGTGAGAAAAGTTTATAAGAGAGAGAGAGTGGAGGAGGAGGAGGAGGAGGAGAAGGTAAGGAGGTCACAACAGAAGTAGAGATAAGGGGACAGCGGCTAGAGGAAAACAGGCCGCTCGATACTGCGGTTAAGCAAGAGAAGGGACAGGCCGCGCGGTCAGCCGGGAGACCAGGCAGTTAGCGAACAGACAGGCCGGCTAACCGAGCTCGGGCGGTTAGGAAAGATGAGACCGCGAGTAGCCGCGAATAGAAGACCGAACAGCCAAGGAAGAGACCGGTTTCTCTGATACCATGTAAAGAATGGCCTCAAACCTTGTATATCCTTCTTGAATAATCAATTATAAGTATGAATACATTTATATAGAAAGAGAGGAAGAAGAGAAATCTCAATCCAAGATGTTGGATAAATACAAAGAGAGAGAAAAGAGAGAAAAATGGGCCCTTAGGTGGGCCCTTACTAAGGCATTTCTAACATGTACCATCATAAAGAGGCATACAAATTTATCACTGCATTCACTCAGCTTGTTCCTACCAAGAGGTTCCTTCAGTAACAATTCAGGTAACCAAAAATGTTGAAGCTACCATATATTTGAATCACATGAAACATCAGAACGTTTTAATTTACATCATGAAGATTTCCCATAATAAATTCTCAAAAGTTTTCTGTATTGTGAAAATTTCAGAATAAATCCACAGTAGTTCGTATGCAATTTGATTAATTAATTAAATATGATGACAAACACATGGAATATTACAAGAAAGCCTAACACAGCATTATGATGGTCATGATAGAGGACCTATATCAGACAATTTTACAGTGATGATCAGATTTGATTTTGTTTAGGAAAAAAGTGGCACATATAGGTGGAACAAACCTATTAATTTACTTGATGCAAATGTAATAAGAACAGTCACGAGAGCATTTAAGATTCCTTACCTTCTTGATATCCCGAATAGCAAACAGACCAATACACACCTCTCCATTAACCATCCACTGGATGAATCAAAGTTTAAAAAAAGGACAAATTAGTAAGAAACACACAAAATTAAAGATCACTAGGTTTAGCAAAGCTACAAATATACATAAGAATAACAGTTTTGATTTTGAAAGTATTTGAGAAATAAATTAAAGATCGCTAGGTTTAACAGATCCTGAGAATTTAATTTCAAAAAGAAGTAATTTGTTAAATTCATTATGTAAGATCTAACTATAATATTCTCAGGAGGAGATCAAAGAAGGCAACTGGTGAAGGAAGGTTTTAAACCTACTTTGATTTTACCGCTCCAACTTGCATAACAGTTTTGATTTTGAAAGTTTTGAAAATATGCTAGATACAGTTTATTCCCATTAGCTACAATGATATTTGAGATCAACATTAATGTGCTTCCAATCCTATATATAAATATATAGAGAGAGAGAGAGAGTCAGGTGCGGATCTATGGGAGGCGGTGATGTAGGGGGAGGCTACGGGTGCGCAAAACCTACGACACTAGGTTGTAGTGCAAGGGTGACACACTAATCTGAACTTAAATGCAATGTAATCGTCGATAACTCGACAAATAAATTTGAGCAATGAGAATTCTAACTTCACGCAAATATTTGAAATTGAAAACAGTTAATTAATTTTGGCAATTTATAATGGCTTCCTCCGCTCGAAGGGCCAAAGCAAAGCGCGCAGCGAACGTCTTATTCGGCAAATTATTAGCGTACTAAAGACAATTTCTACTAACAAGAATCAGCACATATATTAATTCACCAATGAAAATGTCAAATCAAATAAGGCAATACCACAAAAAACTCACAAAGTAGTGGGCTGACCGAGGCACTGAAGAATTTGAGTCCGGATGTGTAGATCAACGATCGGAGGTGGAACCGGCGGCGTGAAAATGATGGTGGTGGCTGTCCTCAGCGGTAAATGGTGAGATCGGACGAGAAATTGGTAGGTCCGGCCACGTACAAGTAGATCCGGGCCGGGGAAGGGTGGAACCACTATTTAGGGTCGGATCTGAGTGGAGGGGTGATGAACGGAATGTGGAAATAACGGATCGGGGCTGAAATTCCAAAATCTGAATTGATCCAAGAAATTAGGGCTAAAGGGGGGTGGATCCACTGGAGGTAAGAAGAGGAGGGTCGGCATGAACAGTAACCGGCATGAATAGTGTCGGCGTGAGCAGTAACCCGTGAACAGTGATCGGTGAACAATGTTCGCACACAGTGTTTGGAAACCAGCAATCGGTGAACAGTGTTCGGGCTTCCTGGACAGCGATGGGGGGTTGGGATTTGGGGTTTGGAGGGGCTGTGGATGCGGGTTTCGGAGGGGGAAGAAGAAGGTTATGGATGTGTAGTACCTTGGGGGGAGCTTGAGCGCATAAGAGTCGTCACCTAGGGTTCCACGGCATCGGCACCGGGGAGTGATCGCGGGAATCCGGGAATAGAAGTCTCCAAATTTCACAATGACTGAATTCAGCCATCAACACTCCTATTTATAATAAAAAAGAAACAGTAGGGCATCTCAATCAACGGCTATGATTGGCAGGTGGGAGAGACCACTAAAATACATAATTAATGAACCAAAAATAATAAACTAATATATGTTTTGACTCGCGACGCCGATCCGGACACATCTACGGAGTCCGATCGTCGATCTGAGCACGTCATATATGGTAAGTCGTCAAATCAGCCCCGAACTGGCCCAAAGCTCGTGTTGTCTCTGCTCCGCTTCAGGCGGGCTGCCCCCCCCCCCCAAGAATTTTGCAATAGAGTTAATGAATTCGCCTCGTCGAGGCAATTAATTTTGATTGTTTATACGTCAAAAAAGATGACCGGATGAGGGAGAAATGACTTCGATAAAAAAGAGACGTTCAAGAAATTTTTGGCAGGAGGAAGACAATGTTTGGCCACCTATGTTGAAATTCCTAAATCCACCCCTGTATATAGTAAATTATGACATACCAACCCTGGGCTCCATGAGGCCGACCAACCACCTGCAACAACCCGTACATGGGTAGCCAAGACATATAAACTCAAGATAGAGTATCACCAGAAATTTCTACTAATAATCCCATATTTGTTTCAAGAACAGAACGGATCACTTCCAAACAATAATTATAACCATGGACTAAACTTCCATTTCTTAAGGGCTTCTCAAGATAAGGGATCAAACATTTGGCAATTTCACATTAAGTGGTAATGGAAGAACATATGACACTATTTTGTTCGAAATCCTCTTTGCAAGCAACATTTTTAAATTGAGTTCGCTAATACTAACAATTTTCTTATATGTATGAGTAGCTTATAAATCTAAATTACTGGCCACCATATTCCTGTGAATAAAAGAACTCAACCCCCTTCAAATTGACGTAGAAAACAGAAGAAAACAGGTGTATACGGTCTTCAGGGTCAATAACGAGCAGTATCTCTCTCATGGGTTAAGTACATGATATGCTTCGGGCAAAAGAGGAAGAATGGTAAGCAAACCAGGAAAAGAGATTGATTATGTACACCATATGGGGCACTAAAGGCTGACTTCATCTTCATGTAATATTTACTTTTCATTCATTTCTTTTGAGTTTTGTTTGAAGATGTTGAAGTAAAGTTTTGGCAAATCATTTTGAACTTCTATTTATATTATATTTGGCCTACACCTTTCCACAAACTTTTTGGCTAATCAACCACTACTTTAATGCTAGTTAACATATATCATGCATATCTTCAAAATTTTAACATACCTTTTGAAAAACACATTGAAGTATTAATGCGCGTCAAATCAACTTTTGATATCTTCAATTATTTTACTTTGCAGTATTAATAAAATTAAGAAACTCTTTGTGGTCTGCTTATCTTCTACGTCTTCTACACTCTTACGAAATGATATGCCAATAGATATTAGGAGAACTTGACACTCGCATCTTGGATGCTACTGTTACTTGCATCTCTACTGTTACAAACCTTTTGCGCCGACTTCCGACAGTATCCACTCCCACCTCTGAAAATTATGCTCATGTGACTATTCATGGAGCTCACCATGGCCATGGGGACCGCACTAGAGGTCGTGGAGGGAATCGCCTTCTTTGCTCACATTGTAGGAAGCTTGGTCGTCTTGTCAAGCAGGTGCTTTACGAATACATCCTCACCTTTGTCCTCAGGCGCATGTCAGTACTTGTTGGGGTCTAGCAATGCCACCGGTGTTGGGAGGTACGGCGCGAGGCACTATGGCCCACACTAGTCGAATATAAGGGCCTGTCCCCTAGGGCTAACTGGCCGCCCTGTGGATCCTGCCTAAGGTAGCCAGCTCCATAAAGGAGTGGTAACGCCGTCCTCAAACAGTCTGGGCTTTTGGGAGAGTTGGTAGCGCCATGTCCCTACAGCACTACTGCGTCTTACCCTTCTCCGCCCACATCTACTTCGTCTCCCAAGTCCAGAAGATGGTTCTCAAGGGCAAATATTGAGGCTTTCATCGGTGCTTACAAAAAATCTGCCTTCATTGTCGCTTCTTCATGTAGCATGCATGATCTTCATGTAGTGTGCATGTTCTTCATGTAGCATGCCTGTTACCATGCAGGATACGTGAGTCATCAACTCTGGGAACCACTAATCATATGATTGAGAACTCCCTCGACATCTCTCACCTCGAGAAGCGTAACCAATTACCACCGGTATTAGTGGTCGGCAGCACTCCTGCTCCAATTTATGAAACAGTAGTTGTTACTCTCACTTCCCTTCTCTAGTTGGACGACACTCTATATTTTCCAAATTTCCTTGTAATCAGCTATCTGTTAGTGCCCTCTCGAAATAGTTACAATGTTTCATCTCATTTTCTCCTACTATTAGTTATTTATCAAGGCCTTCAATAAAAGAAGACGATTGTTACTAGGACTGAAGGTGGAGCTCTACTACTTAAACGTCATCAGACTTTCTTTGCATTTCACATCTCGACTTCTCTGCTGTAGTGGAATCACTATCCTGGTCATCCTCGGTTACGTCTCCACCAGCTGTTGTTGTCTTTTAAGTCATATTCCATTTTAGAATACGAAACTTGCCAATATGGCAAGCATCACCTAACTTCTTTTTTCTGCCAAACTTTGTAAGAGTTATGTTTATCATTTTGACCTTGTTGATTCGAGGGGCACTGGATGGGGATCGCGATCGACTTACACGATGATCGGAACTATTCATCTGATGCAGATCGACGACCGAAGCATTGTTTGTTTTTTTCATTTTTTTTTTGAGTTGTATTTTTATTTATTTTTGAGCCGGGAAGATTGGTCAATCATCGTCATATGTTGTCCCCTTAGAGTCTATAAATAGAGGATGAGGGATCTCATTTTAGGCATTGAAAAATGGAGTATTTGGTCATCTAGGTGCTGAAGTCAAACCCCGGGTGCGAAGCTTGGGCCTATCCCTCCATTTCTCCCCTTGGTCAGCCACCTCCTTCCACCCCCACCCCTTGGCCGACCACTCACATCACTTCCCCTCGTCCACCAATATCAGAAGCCAACCAAACTATTCCCCCACCCCATAATAGCCGGCCAAATCCACCTCCCACCTCCCTCACAAGCAACCACCTCCTTCCCCCATTTTACCCCTATAGAAATCCACTGCCGCCACCTTCCCAAGCCTTTTTCCACCATCGTTTCCCCTCCAGATCTGATGTCAGCATCCTAAACAGCCAGCCAATGGAATTTTGCTCTGCAACCCATGGCCGACCACCCCTTCCTTCCCTTGTCATGGAGCAACCACCACCCTCACTCAACATAAAACAACAATTTTTTCTTATTTCCACCTCTGACGATCAGCGGAAAACATTTTTTGACACCTCTGGTGATCCCCCGCCTCTTTCCCTTCATTTTTTTATCATTTGACATTTTTCAGCGATCGCTGGAAAACATTACCGGTGACCACCTCTGGCCACCGCTAGCCACCATCCACTTCCACCACCATTCATAACCACCATAACTACCCACTACTTCCTATTCTTCACACTCCTAAATTCCTAAAGTCAAGGTCAACCTCCTCTCCCACAATTCCCTCATTACAGGCCGCCCCTCGTAATTTTCTCTCTAATTCACATGAATCCTCAATCCCCTTCCTCAATTAATCCTATGTGGAACCACCTTATCAAAAATAGAACTCATTATTCCCATTCTTCCCCAAACAGCCGAGCCTCTCCCACTCTCCTAAATTTTAGGAATTAAATTCCTAAAATTAAGTCAAACGTCTCTCTGATTATCACCATACAAATCCAGCCAAACTTTCCCCAAAATTCTCCCTCAACCTCACATGGAAACCCCCTCTCATTTCATGACAGAGCCCTGCCACTAAATCCCTTCTCCATTATTTCATTTCCCCTCTCAACCAATCTCCCTAACTCCCACCCTAGACTTCATGTGGATTGTTGCGTATCGTATCCACAATAGCCTTAATTTGAAGAAATGTTCCTTGAACTAAGTTGAATTGAGTTTGTATTTGATGTTGGTTTTATTTATGTGAGGTGCATGTCTTAATTGCAAAGTACAAACCATTGTCAGGTTACAATGGGACTCCAAACACAGTTCTATGCAATGTAATTTCTCATTGAATAGAACATCGTGTTGACCCATGTGTAATATCTCTAATGGGGTGTACATCTCTAGCATCCCAAAGAAAGTTGTTGCTCAAGAGGTTCAGTTTCTGCTAAGTCATTTTGTCGAGTTGTCTCGTGAGAACTTATGAAATTCGACGAGAACTCACGTAAGCACAAGCGGAATTTGTCGAGTGATCTCGGGAGTAATTGAGAGATCACTGAGAATCGTTGTCCACATCGGCTAAGTTAAAGCAGCTTAGACCTCTCATATATACTTCAACGAATTCGTCGAGTACTTTCGTGAGTACTCGTGAAATTCGTCGAGTACTCTCGAGAGTTCAAGTAAACTGCCTTAAGGTTCTAGAGATAGTTTGAAAACTTAGTCAGTCTAAGTCAATTTGTCGTATACTCAAAGAATTCATCGAATACTCTCGAGAACTCTAATGTAATTCGTTGAAATGTCACGTGAAGTCCAAATACCTCACGCAAGCTCGTTCTCAAGTAGTTTTGACTGGTTGGTCAAGTGGTCTCGAGGGTTCGCGTAAGATCTCGACGAATTGGACTTCAACAGTTTTCGTTTTCATTTTTGACGGCTTTCCAGATTTAGGTCTTCTGTCACGTACAGTACATGTGCACGGTAGACTAAGTTTGAAATCTAGTCGTTAGTGAGGAATCGGCTATAAAACGTTAAAGGGAATATTTCAGAAAACCCTAATCGATGATCTAATCGCTAATTACCATAAACATTCGGGAATTCGAATTTGGTTTTACGAAGAACACCGTCGCCAACAGAACTTCCGATTCGTGATTCCTCCTGCAAGAAAAGACTTGATCGATCTCATGATTTCAGATTCAAATACTTTCAGAGATCCGGAATTTCTCAAGATCAGATCTGTGTTCTCAAGTTTCAGATTCTTCTTCTTCAAGATTTCAGACAAAGCTTTCACACAACGAAGAAGAGTTGTTTTCAGATCTAAGAAAGAAGATTGTTTTCAATCCAATTATTTTCTTATTGCTTTGTAGTAAGTTGTTTCTTTCGAGTTTCTGTAGATCCTTTTTGAAGGATCAAGTGTAGGAGAGGTTTTCTTCGAGATTGAAGGAGTTGAATACTCTGAGTGTAAGATTATTATTATCTAAGTTTTGGTGAAGTAGCCAAGTCTAGCCCGAAGTGCTAGATAGGCGAGGCGGGAAAGTGCACGTACTCATCTTCGGAGAACCACTATAAATTTTTGTGTTTGTTCTATGTTGTGATCTCTTGTTTTGTGTGCTTTACTATGTTAAAATTTTAATTCTGCTAAAAGCCGCAAGATTCACCCCCCTCTATGTGATTTTAGATCGACAACTAGATACTTTCATGGATCCACCTCTTCTCCCCTCTTCACTACCAGTTGGAGCCTCCTCCCTGCCACCACTGAGCAGTCTCCCCATTCCCTCCACCAGCCACCTCTAGCTGTAGGGAATTTCCTAGCAGCAGTTCTCATTTCGAGGCCCTCAACAACAGCTGTCCAGGTCCCCCATACAGCCACCAATTAATCCTTGCTTCTTGGACAGCTCTTCTCCACTTCTGAAGGAACCAAATTCATCCCCCTGGAGGCCTCATCGGCAATAATACAGCCCTCCTCTTTTAGTGTTGCGCAAGTAAAAGATGTTTTGCTAGTTATTTTAAAGTTGAGTCACGTGATTGTTCTCTACTTGTAGAGATAATGGTTTGTAAGTTTTGTTTTAGTCGTTTTTGTCTTTGTGATTTCCAATTTAAATAGTATTTGTTTTCGCGCACTGTCGCGCTTATACTCCACTCATGTGTTTCCATATTTAAAAGCTTTGACTGTTTGTGGGCAATCAAATTAATATAGTTTTATAAATATCAATTGTTGCAAGTAACCCCTCGGATTCATGCATGGTTGCACATAAAAGTTTTACCCTTTATTTCCCTGTCATATAGGACCACCCTGCATCAGTACCAGTCCCACCAAGTTTGTTCGTGGCAAAATCCTGTATTTGGGTATATCTCCTCAATGTTGCTCAGATTCACTTGTGTCTAATGAATGTTCCCCTCTCTTATTGGGTTATGCAATTCTAATTTCTTAATTTCTTATTTATTGTCTACCATCTTCTACTCTACAAGGTAAAATAGCTTCTCTCTGCCTCATATGTACGATACTTTTTCCCTCACTACTCATGTACTTGGTTATACTGCTTTCATTCCACTCTTACATCTGGTCAGGACAAACTCTATGCTAGCGCCACCAACTGTATCTTTGTAGAGCCACCAAATGTCAATATATCTCTATTGATGTCACATTATTTAAGTTTATTCCTTATTTATCCAAGGAAGGTGAATCTCTTACTCTCGTGATCCAGCCTCCTCTCTTTATCACTTCCCCCTGCATTTATTTCATCCTTTCTTGTCATTCTTGCTCACCCGCCAGATATCCCACAACCCACACCACCTCAGTGACATGCACCTCCTCTTTTAAAATTTACTTATTATTATTGTCGGCGTCTTGCCTCCCCCTCTCATAGTTCCTTTCACTTCAGAATCTTAGACGTCAGCTTCACTCTCTCCTCTTAAGACGGTTCCTTCACCTCAGTAGCCTCGGACCTTGTTCTCACTGCACTACAAAATGGGGTATGAGGGAGTACACAGCATCACGTTACTAATCTTGTCTTATGTCAATTTTAGTCCTTCATGCAACAAGTTTTCTTAGAAACTCTACCACCACTATGTCAACTATCTACCAAGAGGCTCTGCGTGCCATGCTGGAAAGTGGCCATGAATGAGGAAATCTCTGTTTTGGCATCACGGGGTACTTGGACTCTTGTTCTTACCTCATCTGGAAGCGATGTTGTTGGTTGTTGTTGGATTTTGTCATCAAGTTTCTCTCTGATGGCACTATGGACAGTTAAAAGGCTCGTTTGGTTGTCAAGGGAGTCGCTCAGACACGTGTTGTTGATTTTTTTGATATCGTCCCTTTGGTTATTGATCACTCTCAGCTTATATGGAATACAGACCAACGAATGGTCATATAAATGGCATTCTTCATACCTAAGAAGATTCTTCTAAAATAGAGATAACAAAGAAATATCTCCTTATACAGATGTTGAATGTCACTTCATCAGAGAGGAAGTTATTAATAAGTGAATATGCGCTCTGTTTGTTACTTCAGATATAGAGTGCACTAACATTTTCAGTTCACCAAATCATTTTCTTCATTTTTTATCTAATATGTGTGTCATTCTGGGAACGATTGATATATAAAATCTAGCTTGAGGGGGACTCTTGATGCTCATTTGTAAAAATTAAAAGAGGGAGCTCATTGTACATTTTCATCTTTATTATTTTTAGTCTCACATATAAGTGTATATTTCTCATCCTCCTCTACTCTATTACTCAATATAAAGAGGAGAGTTTATATGTAATTGTAGAAAGGGAGAAAGCCAACCTTGTATATATGTCCACTTGGTACAAATACAAAGAATGAGTACTATTAGAAAAGCCCATGTAAAAGGCCCCTTTGATGGCCCATTTTTCCTCCTCCTTCTTTAGTCCCACATCATGTATAGGATTTATTCTTCTCTCTTCTCTCCTATATATTTGTATTCTCTCCTTGTATTTATACACTTGAATAATACATACAAGCTTTGGGCACTTCCAACATGGTATCAGAGCCAGGTTGCGTCTAGCTGCGACCTGCCCTTTTTCTGTCCGCCCGGTCTCCTGCGGACTGCCTTCCGGCATCCGCCTCTCTGCGGACTGCCCCTCTGCATCTGTCCGCTCGGCTACCCTGCGGACTGCCTTCCTGTCCGCTCCGGCCTCGTGCGGACTGCCCTTCTGATTCCGCTCCTCTTCTCTCCCTCTGTGGTTCCACCCTCCTCAGGCTTCTTATAGCCATCTTCTGCTCTGACTCGTGGGGCCCACCTCTCTCTATCCGCTCCGGACGATCATTCCTGTCCGCTGCACTCTGTTTGTGTCCGCTCGAGCCTCTTTGCTCGCGGACTGCTCCCTCTAGCTCGCTCTATTTCTGTCCGCTCGAGCCTCTGTGCTCGCGGACTCTCTCTCTCTCTGCAGTCTCTTGCGGACTGCTCCTGTCCGCTGCGGGCTCTCCTTGTGTCCACTGTGCGCTCCTCTTGCTGCGACCTCTGCCGCGACCTGCCTCCAGTCCGCCGCGACCTCCACCCCACCGCGACCTCCAGACCGCTGCGGGCTCTCCTTTCTCCCACTGCTTGCCGCGCGGTTTGTTCTCTCCGAGCCCTGCTGTCTGCTGCTCCTCCGTCGCCATGTCCTCCAACGACTCCACTACCGCTCAACCCCCTGCCGACCACGTGGCTCCTCTCGAACTCCGCGATGAGCTTCGGATTACTACTATTTCTCTCTCTGGCAAGTCCAACTTCATTCCCTGGGTCCACTCTGTCCGCCGGGTCTTACAGGCCAAGGGTCTTGCCCGTCACCTTACCCAGGGCCCACCAACTCCTCCTACTGATGATTGGCTCCGCAATGACGGTCGCGTCCAGACCTGGATCCTGAACTCGGTAGAGGGTGAGCCGTACCAGATGATCATGTATCATGAGACCGCCAAAGCCATGTGGGATGAACTTCATTCGTTGTACTCCGGGAAGGACAGCCTTCAGCACCTTTTTGACATCATCACTGATCTTCAAGCCTTGGATGTTGGCAAAGCTCTGGACATGACCTCCTTCGTGGCCCGTGCTAAAACTCTCACGGAAGCCTGGATTCAGCACCAGCCCGCGACTACTGATCTCGCTGTCCAACGCGCCCAGAAGGAGGCTGTTTGTATTGCTATGATTATGGCTCGCGTCCCGCCACACCTGCACAGTATTCGGGCCCAGGTTCTGGCTTCACCCACTACCCCTTCTTTCTCTGATGTCTGCTCGATGTTACTTCGCGTACCACCTCCACCGGAGGCTCCTGCACCACCCTCGCCGGCCCTTCTTCAGCAGGCCCTTCCTCCTTTACTTCCACAACCCTCTTTTCCTCGGGGTGGCCGTACGGGCTCCCGTGGGCGGGGCCGTGGTGGCCGCGGACGGCCCAAGTGCACCTACTGCGGCCGGGATGGCCATACTGAAGCTGTCTGTCACAAGAAACATGGCTACCCTCCTCGCCCGCCTACTGCTGCGGTTACCGATAGCTCTCCTCCGACTGGTACGGATCTTGAGGCTCTTCTCCTTCAGCTGCAACAACTCCAGGGGCTCCTCAACCCACCTTCTGCTTCCATTGCCTCCACCTCCCATGCAGGTATTGTCTCCACCTCCACTGCAGGTACTGCCTGTCTTTCTTCCAGCTCGCGCTGGATCCTGGACTCGGGAGCCACCCACCACATCACTTCCATGCGGCCACCCCAGTTCTCTGCTGCTGCTCATCCCCCGTCTATTACTGTGGCCAATGGTGCGCTTGTCCCGGTCTCCGGCTGCGCGGATCTCCTCCTCCCTCCCTCTCTCTCTCTTCGCTCTGTTCTTTATGTGCCAGCCTCGCCTTTTAATTTACTCTCTGTTGGTCGTCTTACTACTGATATGAATTGCTTTATCACCTTCACCTCTTCTGGTTTTTTGATACAGGATCGGCAGACGCGGATTACCATTGGTAGGGGTCGGCTGCAGAACGGGCTCTACCTCCTCGATGTCTCTCCCACATCCCTTTCCTCTGTTTCCTCGTCTGATTGGCATTGCCGGCTTGGGCATGCCCCTCTACCTATCCTCCAGAAGGCGCTTCCCGACCTTTCTCTTCTTGCTTTTAAATGCGATTCTTGTATTATTGGCAAACAGCCTCGCTCTTCTTATCCCGCTCATTGTACTAGGAGCTCTGCTCCGTTTGATTTAATACATTCTGATATTTGGGGACCATATAAAGTTGCTAACATTTCTGGTTATCGTTATTTTCTAACATTTATTGATGATTACTCTCGCACTACTTGGTTGTATCTCCTACATGATCGCTCTGAGCTTCCTCGTGTCTTTCAGGCGTTTGTGTTAGAGACTCGTACGCAATTCTCTACCACCATTAAAACTTTCCACTCTGACAACACCCGGGAATATACTAGCCACGAGTTTGCCACTCTCTGCGCAAACTTCGGTATTGTTCACCAGACCTCTTGTCCCTACACCCCTCAACAAAACGGGGTCGCCGAACGAAAGAACCGCCACTTGCTCGATGTTGCTCGCTCCCTCATGCTTCACATGCACGTTCCCAAAGTCTTCTAGAACTTTGCGGTGTCCACTGCATGTTTTCTTATCAACCGTCTCCCCTCTCCCGTTCTCCAGAACGCTGCCCCCTTCAGCCTTCTTTTTCCCTCCACACCTGCCTTCCCCCTCACCCCCCGGGTTTTTGGATGTACCTGCTTTGTCCATCACCTGGGCCCTACTCTTGACAAACTGGATCCCCGTGCGGCCAAACAAATTTTCGTCGGCTACTCCCGCACCCAAAAGGGCTATGTTTGCTACTCTCCGCGCACTCGGAAGATCTCTGTATCGGCTGATGTTACTTTCCGGGAGGATCAACCCTTCTTCCCCCCCCCCTTTGCCACCACCTCCTACAACACCCTCCCTCCCACGGCCGGTGATCCCCGTCCAGTCCCCCCCCCCCACCATCCCTCCGCCTCCTCCCACCCTTGACCCTCCTCGACCCCCCGTCATTCGGGTCTATACTCGTCGCCCTCTTCCTCCCGTTGCTCCTCTGCAGTCGGCTTCGACCTCGGCTTCTCCGTGTTCTGCTGCTCCGGTGTCGGCCTCTACCGCTCATCCAATGGCGGCATATGTTTCTCTCCATCGCCTCTCTCCACCTCTTCAGACCTTGGCTACTTCGCTCTCCTCGGTCTCTATTCCTACTTCTGTCCAGGACGCTCTTCAACATCCTGGGTGGCGTGCGGCCATGGAAGACGAGATGGCTGCTCTTTGGGCCAACCAGACTTGGACCTTGGTGCCCCTTCCTCCCGGCCAGAAACCCGTTGGGTGCAAATGGGTTTTTGTCATTAAACATGCTCCTGATGGGACCATTGATCGCCTCAAAGCTCGTTTGGTTGCTCGTGGCTTCACCCAGCAACCGGGGCTGGACTATGACGAGACTTTCTCTCCGGTCGCTAAGCTCAACACGGTCCGCCTTCTCATCTCTGTGGTTGTCCATCGCCAGTGGCCCTTATTTCAACTCGACGTCAAGAACGCTTTCCTGAATGGCGACCTTCAGGAAACGGTTTACATGCAACAACCTCCCGGGTTTGAGACCACGGGGGAGTCACGGGTTTGTCATCTTCTCAAATCTCTATATGGTCTCAAACAATCCCCTCGGGCATGGTTCGACAAGTTCAGCAGAGCTTTCCGGGAAATTGGCTTCACCCGCAGCTCGGCTGACTTCTCATTGTTTACTCGCCACCATGCCACTGGTACGGTTCTCCTATTGGTATATGTCGACGACATCATTATTACTGGCAGTGACTTGGACGGCATACAGGCCGTTAAGCTACATCTGAGCTCCGCCTTCCAAACTAAAGATCTGGGACCTCTTCGGTACTTCCTCGGTCTGGAAGTGGCCAGACGGTCAGATTGGTTGGTTCTCTCTCAGCGCAAATATTGCCTGGATCTTCTTCATGATGCAAGCACAAAATATGTGCTCAGGGCTCAGATTCTGATTCGCTTCTACCAAATCCAGAATATTACCGTCGTCTAGTTGGGAAGCTTATCTACCTAACAGTTACAAGACCTGATATATCTTTCGCTGTGGGACTTGTGAGTCGCTATATGCACTCTCCTCGAAGCTCTCATCTCCAGGCTGTGGAACGCATTCTCAGATATCTTAAGACAGCTCCTGACCAAGGACTTGTATACAAAACCTCGTCTTCCATTCCTACACTAGTGGCATACTATGATGCCGACTATGCTGGCTCCCTCGACGATCGACGATCTACTAGCGGGTTTTGCACCTATTTTGGAGGACATCTGATTACTTGGCGAAGCAAGAAACAAGCAGTGGTTGCTAGATCCTCAGCAGAAGCAGAATATCGGGCAATGGCTGCTGTGGTCTCTGAACTCACATGGATTGAGAGTCTCCTTACCGACCTTGGAGTTAAACTACCTTCACCAGCTCTCCTTCTATGTGACAGTCAAGCTGCCATACATATTGCTAAAAACCCGGTCTTCCATGAAAGAACGAAGCATATTGAGGTAGATTGTCATTTCATCCGAGAGAAAGTCCATATGAAGAAGATCGAGCTCAAGCATGTTCCGGGTACTGAACAGGTCGCTGACATCCTCACCAAAGCTCTACCTAGTACCCTCTTCTATCAGTGCCTATCCAAGCTTGGCGCATACGACTTGTACGCTCCAGCTTGCGGGGGAGTATTAGAAAAGCCCATGTAAAAGGCCCTTTTGATGGCCCATTTTTCCTCCTCCTTCTTTAGTCCCACATCATGTATAGGATTTATTCTTCTCTCTTCTCTCCTATATATTTGTATTCTCTCCTTGTATTTATACACTTGAATAATACATACAAGCTTTGGGCACTTCCAACAAGTACATATATATAGATGAGAGAAAGAGGGAGAAAAGTCCTATACACAATGTGGGACTAAAGAGAGGAGAGAAAAACAATAAATGCTATACAAATGGGCCTACTTTAAGTGGGCTTTTCCAACACTCCCCCGCAAGCTGGAGCGTATAGGTCATATGCACCCAGCTTGGACAAACACTGGTAGAACAGGGTGCTTGATAAGGCCTTTGTGAGGATGTCGGCAACTTGATCAGTTCCTGGAACATGCTTCAATTCAAGTTTCTTCAATTGAACCTTCTCACGAACAAAGTGACAGTCAACCTCGATATGTTTTGTGCGCTCATGAAACACCGGATTCTTTGCGATGTGTATGGCGGCTTGACTATCACAAAATAGAACAGCAGAGGAGGGGAGTTTTACTCCCAGGTCAGTAAGGAGACTTTCAAGCCATGTGAGTTCTGAGACAACCGAGGCCATCGATCGGTATTCAGCTTCTGCAGAGGAACGGGCTACCACAGCCTGTTTCTTACTCTTCCATGTAATAAGATGACCACCAAAATAAGTACAGAACCCACTAGTTGACCTTCGATCGTCCAGAGAACCCGCATAGTCGGCATCAGAATAGGCAACCAATGCGGGAGCAGAGTCAGAGATTTTGTAAACCAGCCCTTGACCCGGAGCTCCCTTAAGGTATCGAAGAATCCGTTCAACCGCTTGAAGATGAGAAGCCCGGGGGGCATGCATGAACCGACTGACAACCCCAACTGCAAATGATATATCCGGCCTTGTGACTGTTAGATAGATCAACTTTCCCACAAGGCGTCGATAGTATTCCGGGTTCGGAAGCAGCAAATCGTCATCCGAAGCATGAGCGCATAGTTTGTGATTTGCCTCCATCGGGGTACAAGCTGGCTTGCAACCAGACTGACCAGCATCTTTGAGAAGATCGAGACAGTACTTTCGTTGGGAGAGCACCAACCCGTCCGGCCGCCGGGCAATCTCGAGACCCAGGAAGTAGCGAAGTTTCCCCAGGTCTTTAGTTTGAAAAACAGTGCTCAGATGTTGTTTGACATCTTGGATCCCCTTTGAGTCATCCCCAGTGAGAAGGATGTCATCAACATACACCAACAGAAGGACGGTGCCAGTGGCCCGGTGTCGGGTAAAAAGGGAGAAATCTGCAGAACTCCGAGTGAATCCCATGTCTCGAACCACCTTGCTAAACTTGTCAAACCACGCCCGAGGGGACTGTTTGAGACCATAAATTGACTTTCTGAGAAGACATACCCGAGACTCCCCCGTGGTCTCAAACCCGGGCGGTTGGCGCATGTAGACGGTTTCCTGAAGGTCACCATTTAAAAAGGCGTTCTTGATGTCGAGCTGATGAAGGGGCCAGTGGCGGTGTACCGCGACGGAGAGAAGAACGCGGACAGTGTTGAGCTTGGCCACCGGAGAGAAGGTTTCCTCATAATCGAGGTCCTCCTGTTGTGTGAAGCCACGGGCCACAAGACGGGCCTTCAGTCGGGCAATAGTGCCATCCGGAGCATGCTTGATGACGAACAGCCATTTACACCCAACAGGGTGCTGACCGGGAGGTAAGGGAACCAAGTCCCAGGTCTGGTTGGCCCAGAGGGCCGTCATTTCTTCGTCCATGGCAGCCCGCCAGCCAGGATGGTGAAGCGCCTCCTGCAAAGAGTTAGGGACCGAAACAGAGGATAATGAGGTGGCAAAGTGAAGAAGAGAGGGAGAGAGGCGATGGAGAGAGACGTAGTTCGCCATTGGGTGAGCGGTAGAGACGGGAGCCGGAGCAGCAGGGAGCAGAGCACCAGAGGGCGAAGCCGACTGCAGAGGGGCTACGGGATGAGGAGAGCGACGAGAGTAGACCCGGATAACCGGGGGTGGTGGACGGACAGGAGGTAGAGAAGGCAGAGTGGATGAGGAGTGAGGAGCAGGAATGACAGGACGAACGACGGGAGCTGGACTCAGAGCGTCATCGAGAGCAGGGAAGAAGGGAATATCTTCACGAAAAGTCACGTCAGCCGAGACAGTAACCTTGCGGGTAGCAGGCGAATAACAGACATAACCCTTCTGAGTGCGCGAGTACCCCACAAAGATATGCTTGGTGGCACGAGGGTCCAATTTGTCTGTGGAGGGACCGAGGTGGTGAACGTAGCAGGTACACCCAAACACCCGGGGAGGAACGGGAAACGGTGGAGTTGTGGGAAAGAGGAGGCTGAAGGGAGTAGCATACTGGAGGACGGAAGACGGGAGACGGTTGATGAGGAAGCAAGCCGTGGAGAGCGCGTAGTTCCAGTATGGTTTGGGAACCTGCATTTGAAGCATAAGGGAGCGAGCGACATCAAGAAGGTGACGATTCTTGCGCTCGGCGACCCCATTCTGTTGTGGAGTGTATGGACACGAGGTTTGGTGAAGAATGTCGAACTCAGAGCAGAGAGTGGCAAAGGTATGGTTGGTGTACTCCCGCGCATTGTCAGTACGAATAGTGCGAATAGGCGCAGAGAACTGAGTGCGAGTCTCAAGTATGAAGGCCCGGAATACGCGGGGAAGTTCAGAGCGATCCCGAAGGAGATATAACCAAGTCATGCGAGAGTAATCATCAATAAAAGTAACAAAATACCGATAGCCAGAAATACTAGTAAATTTATATGGACCCCATATATCGGAGTGAACTAAAATAAAAGGAGCGGAGCTCCGAGTACAATGAGGAGGAAATGATGAACGGGGCTGTTTGCCCAAAATACATGTGTCGCAGCGAAAAGCAGGGAGAGTAACATCAGGAAGAGCCTTCCGGAGGACTGGAAGAGGAGCATGTCCCAGACGGCGATGCCAATCCGAAGAGGAGATAGAGGCGAGGACAGTGGGAGAGTCGTCAAGAAGATAGAGCCCATTCTGCAGCCGTCCTCTACCAATGATAGTCCGCGTCTGCTGATCCTGTATGAGAAAAGAAGAAGAAGTAAATGTCACGGAATAATTAGAATCAGTAGTAAGGCGACCAACAGAGAGTAAATTGAAAGGAGAGCCCGGAACATGTAGAGCCGAGCGCAGGAGGAGAGAAGAGGTGAGAGAAATATCAGCACATCCAGAGACTGGAACCGATGCCCCATTAGCGACAGTAATGTACTTCGGGTGAGGTGAAGACAAGTACTGAGGTGGCCTAACAGAGGTGATATGATGAGTGGCACCAGAATCAAGGATCCAGCGCGTGCCAGAGGATAGGCAGACGATACCTTCATTGGAGATAGAGGCAGCCGAGGCAACCGAGGCAGGCGGACGGCTGAGCAAGCCATGAAGATGCTGGAGCTGAAGACAAACCTCGTCGAGATCAGTACGAGAGGAGGCAGAGTCGGTAGTAGCAGCAGAGGCCTGTGGACGAGGAGGTCGGCCATGTTTGCGATAGCAGGTGGCCTCAAGATGGCCATCTTTACCGCAGAACGAGCATTTAAGCCTAGACCGGCCACCGCGACCCCGGCCGCGAGAGTCAGAGCGGCCACCACGGGCAGAAGGGGGAAGAGGCAATAAGGGAGCTGGTGCCTGTTGAACAAGGGCCGGGGAAGGAAGACCGGGAACATCCGGAGGCGGGGAGACTTTAAGAAGCATTGAGCACACATCGGAAAAAGATGGTGTAACGGTAGAGGAGAGGATGTGAGCCCGGACACTGTGAAGATGAGGAGGTACCCGGGTCATCATCATGGCGATACCCACAGCTTCCTTTTGGGTACGTTGAGCAGCGAGATCCAAAGTGGGAGGCTGTTGGTGGATCCAAGCCTCAACCAGAGACCGGGCCTGAGCAACAAAGGACGTCAGGTCGGTTGCGCCACTGCTATCAAGGTCCTGGAGAGCAGTGATGATATCATATAGATGGTGGAGACTATCCTTGCCAGAGTAGAGGGTGTGGAGCTCGTCCCACATGCCTTTGGCCGTCTCATGATACATGGCCAGGAGATAAGATTCGCCATCAAAAGAGTTGAGAAGCCAAGTCTGCACACGCCCATCATTGCGTAACCATCAGGTGATGAAGAAATCCTTTTGACTGAAGGACACGGCGAACCGAGTGTGCCCATTCCACAAAGTTCTTCTTGCCAGTGAGCGAAATTGTAGTGATCCGAAGTTCGTCGCGGACTTCCTGGATAGAGGCCGGGCGTTCAGGAGGAGGAACAGCCGTCCCGACTGAGTCTGTAGACGTAGACATGGGGGCGACCTGGATGAGGTCGTGGCGGGCTGGATCAGACCGCGGCTGACTTGAGCGAGCTGAGAAGAGAGGACAAGCCGGGGCTGACTGGCGAGCCGGCGGGCTGGAGGAGACCGCGGCGGACTGGCGAGCTGGCGGGCTGGATCAGATCGCGGCGAGCTGGAGAAGACCGCGGCGGACTGGAGGCAGCAGCTAGAGGAAGCGGAAGACTGCGGACTGGATGAGGTCGCGGCGAGCTGGAGGAGGTCGCGGCGAGCTGGAGGAGACCGCGTCGGACTGGCGAGCTGGCGGGCTGGAGGAGACAGCGGCGGACTGGCGAGCTGGCGGGCTGGATCAGAAGAAGACCAATGGATTGGCGAGCTGGCGGACGCTGCGCTTACGGCGGACGAAGAAGACCAAGAAGAGGAGGCGAATACTGAGTTCGCAGCGGACAGAAGAAGACCGATGGATTGAGGTCGCCGAGGTCGCGCCGGACAGAAAGAGGCCGCAGCGGACAAGGGGAAGCAGTGGACCCCACAGGATGGCTATAAAGAGGGGGCCAGAGGAGGAAGGAAGAGGAGGGAATAGAAGTGGATCCACGGGAGGAGAGGAAGCGGACTGGACAAGGGAGGCCGCAGGAGAGAAGCGACTAGAAGGTGCGGACACACACACGCAGGCCGCAGAGATCGCAGGCCGCAGGGCGGACAGAAGAGGGAGTCCGCAGGAGTCCGGAACCTGGCTCTGATACCATGTAGAAAGGGAGAAAGCCAACCTTGTATATATGTCCACTTGGTACAAATACAAAGAATGAGTACATATATATAGATGAGAGAAAGAGGGAGAAAAGTCCTATACACAATGTGGGACTAAAGAGAGGAGAGAAAAACAATAAATGCTATACAAATGGGCCTAGTTTAAGTGGGCTTTTCCAACAGTAATAATTAGAGATTTTGGAATAATAATTATTTAATTCTCACGTTCTAAAAAACAAAGCTATTCTTAAATAAAGAGATCATGTGGATGCTCGCAATATTTCTGCAGTACCTCAGAGAATTGTACAAATCAAATCAAATATCTCAGGCAAATACAACAACAACACTCAATCCTTTATCCCACTATAGTGGGGTCGGCTATATGGATCCTTTGTCTCCATTGAGCCCTATCTTTTGTCATAATCTCACTAATGCCTAAGTGCATCATGTCTTTATTGGTCTACCCCTCTCTCGTTTAACATGCCTAGTGACTAGACTCTCACAACACCTAACAGGTGCCTCTAATGGTCTCCCATGCAAATACCAAAAAAAATTTACATATAAGGCGCAAGGCTATAGGCCGCAAGGAATGGTCATACACAGCCTGCCAACTACTATTCACCGGCCATTATTTGATGGATGGCGGAGAATTGCCAACAAACAAAACCTCCTTTCAGCACAATTAGAGAATACTCAGCAAAGCTAAGACCAAAATAATAAATCTAAAATACAAAGTGCAAAAATGTCAAACAGAGAAATATTCGAGACATAAACATGGAATTTTAGAAAACTAAGAAAATTCCTACCTTTTCAGTGCGGCAATTAGGATCGCAGCTGTGATTGATGAAACGGCCTAAGTTTCCTTTGTCACATGCATCTATCACCTGAAAATCAGGAAAGATAAAAAGCAATCACAAAGTGGAACGTTGACAATGATACCCAACTTCCGGCATATAAGCAATAGTGCAGTGGAAGAATAAATTCACTACCATAATCAATAAGTAAATATTGCGGGTGTAGTTGAATGCAATTAAGGCTCCGTTTGGCGCGACTTATTTTCACCGGTCAAGCGGTTACCACCACATGTACCGGACCTTAATTAAGGTCCGGTACATGCGGTCGTAACCGCTTGACCGGTGAAAATAAGTCCCCTCAAACGGAGCCTAAATTATCTCTATGCTTGAAATTGCTTGGAGGCAAAGTATAAAATTACTTTTTTCATGCATAATACAATGTTATCGCAAAAAGAGTATGAGTTTATTATAATAACATGGCTTACACTTGAATCACTCACAATCTGCCATGAAAATATGAAAAAAAAAAATCCAACAACACATCAACTGGGAACAAAAAAACTAATGTCTATAAAAAATCAATTGTTTTGGATGGCATTAGAAAAATTAATCTTATACCTGAAACAGTGAAACTAGTGATCAAGTTCTACATACGAACTCATAATATATTTAACAGAGGGTTTATAATTCCAAACTAGTTGACCTAAATTTATAATGCCCGGGACCTTTTCAAAAAAAATCATGACAATTATATTTCTCCAAGATGCCAAGGAAAATGCTTCAGTTTTTTTTTCTCTATGTTCTTGATCTTAAAGCATTAACACTTTCCTCAACCTTTTCCCGGGACCTTTTTAAATAAAAAATAAACGAAATTTTCCACCATCAGCTAGTATAATTAAGATTCTAGCTTATAGCATTACACAGTAAACTATCACACGAACCAAATTTGCTCTTTCATTCCATCGATCAATATAATAAATTTCAATAGCAAGTTCTCTTTGCCAGATAATGTTGTGCTTCATGGATAGACAAATTAGAACATATGAATTGGGTAAGAAACTAACCGAATATGCTAACTGATTCTTTTAATGACTAATTATTTACCGCTGGCCGATTCAGTAAGTAAGAAACTTCTAGACCCCAAATGAATCGATAATGCAATTTTGGTACTAAAAAATTTGGAATAGTTATAAAGTAATATATGCTAGCAGTAAACTAGGTCATGCCACAGTATGATAGCCTCATTGTTATTACATATTAAACAGATTGTCAAACTGAAGTATTTGTACTACAGAAAAGTTGTCAACTTAAGTATAGGGTATAATGAAATAGGCCAAACCTCACCACCATTCAACGTCATAAAGTAGAAATGCTTCTGACCTCTGCCAGCATAATATCTTAGCCGTGCTTCATAAGTAGCTAAATCAAGCACCTGAAATAATAAAAACAAACTAAGAAAATGTAGACGTCACTCAATTTAATATGGAGAATAACTACATGACTCTCTAGGGGTTTTGCTGAAGCAGGAGAAATGCAAGATAATGGAAATATTTTCCCCCAAAACAATTGAGAACTCAGATGAAGAACGAAAAGATCATCACGAACATTATAAGCAAAAAAACTGTGAAATAGCAAAAGAAATTATATAAGGTGGAAGATACCTTACCTCCCCAACATATTCAATAAGAAATTCTCCTCTTGAAGCGCTCTCTTCTAACTGCAACCCAAATCCTTTCTTTCCATATTTTAACCCCTTCAATTTGGCATATTTGCGTTTTTGAAACTGCATGATGAATTGATTGAATAAATAGCATGCATCTCACAGAAAAATCGCTCCCGAAGTAGTAAAGGTCATACCTGTTGATTAGAGCATAGAGTCCCGCATGGGCAGGTTCCCTTGACACATTCAATATTGAGCATACGGTTTAAACATTCCTCGCCACAACCCAAACCACCTTCTGGAGGCCGTTTACAATGGCAAACCATGATCTGGTTTGCAGAAATAATGAGAACGAGGAGCAGAAACATCAAGATATAGAGGAAAAAAATAATGATCTATCGCTATCACTAGAAAGCAGCAGCTCAAAAACTATAACAGCAAATTATTCTAGATAAAAAAATTAATTATGAGGAGGTGTGGCAGATGATCTATTTAGACGGACATCTAAAGAAGGGGTCATAATCATATAAAGAAAACGAAGGTTTGGAATTAAATCATAGGTACAATATGAATTTCACCTTAATGCTTACAAAAAAGCCAGATTTTCTAAGAGACAGTTCAATTAATGCAAAACCGATTCAATGGTTGATAAAGCTAGTTTTGCCTAAATAGTTATGAATAACCAAATCATCATCATCAAAAGCCTTACCCAAACAAATTGCATAGATTTTATTAATACTAATTTTAAATTCATCAAATTGAGTGTGGTGTGAGGTGTTCAACCAAAACTACTCAAATCACATTGAACAAATTACATTCATGTTTACCTTGGATATACCTCTTCTCCTACATAATTCTTCAACATTCACCATATATGTTGGCGAGCTAGTCTCCAGCTAGTCCATCGTGATGTGTAGGACCGACGACAACTCGAAGTATCCCCGACGAGTGGCTAGTCTGTGTGGTATTTAGTCCCATATTGCCTACCCACCGGTTCCCGCATGTGCATAAATACCCCCGCCACCTCCTATCACCTCGGGGTTTCGGGATGGAATCGAGTGCGGGTGGCTTCAACTTGATATCAGGGTTAGGTGGTCACGATATGGGGGCGTGTTGGTGAGCTGGTCCCCGGGTAGTCCACTATGACGTGAGGGAACGACGACGACTCGAAGTATCCCCAGTGCATGGCTAGTCTATGTGGAATTTAGTCCCGCATTGCCAACCCACCGGCCCCCTCATGTGTATAAGTACCCTCGCCTCCTCCTCCTTTCACCTCGGGGTTTAGGGATGGAATCGAGTGTGGGTGGTTTCAGCTTGGTATCAAAGCTGGGTTGTCACAGTGTGTGGTCGTGTTGGTGAGTTGGTCCCCAGCTAGTCCATCGTGACATGTAGGACCAACGACAACTCGGAGTATCACCGACGTGTGGCTAGTCAATGTGGTATTTATTCTCACATCGCCTACCCAACAACTCTTGCATGTGCTTAAGCACCCCTGCCTCCTTTACCTACGGGTCTTAGGATGGAATCGGGTGCAGGTGAATTCAAGTTGGCATCAAAGTGAGATTGTCATGGCGTTAGGGGGCGTGTTGGTGAGTTGGTCCCCAGCTAGACCACCGTGGTGTGTGAGACCGACGATGACTCAGAATATCCCCAACGCATGGCTAGTCTGTGTGGTATTTTGTCTAACATTCCCTACCCACCGGCTCCTACATGTGCTCAAGTACCACTGCCCCCCCCCCCATCACCTCGAGGTTTTGGGATGTAATCGAGTGTTGGTGGTTTCAATTTGATATCATAGAAAGGTTGTCACGGTGTGGGGCATGTTGGTGAGCTGGTCCCCAGCTAGTCCACTATGAGTGTGGAACCGACAATGACTCGAAGTATCCAAGGCGCGTGTCTAGTCTGTGTGGTAATTAGTCCCAGATTGCCTACCCACCAGGATTTGCATGTGCTTACGTACCCCCGCCCCCTCATCTTTTCACTCTTGGGTTTTGGGATGGAATCGGGTGTGGGTGGTTCCGACTTGATATCAGAGTTGGGTTGTGAAGGTGTGGGGGCGCGTTGACAAGCTGGTCCCCAACTAGTCCACAGTGACGTGTAGGACTGACGACAACTTGGAGTATTCCCAGTGCATGGCTAGTTTGTGTGGTATTTAGTCACACATCGCCTAACCCACAGGCATGTGCATATACTTAAGTGCCCCCTCCCCCTCCTATGACAACGAGGTTTTGGGATTGAATTTGATGCGGGTGGTTTCAACTTGGTAACATAGATGGGTTGTGTCAAGGTGTGGGGTGTTGGTGAGTTGGTCCCCAGCAAGTCCACCATGGCATGTAGGTCCGACAACAACTCGGAGTATCCCGGGTACATGGTTAGTATGTGTGATATTTAGTCCCACATCGCACAGCTCCCGCAAGTGCTTATGTACCCCCGCCCCCTCCTATCAAATCGGGATTTTGGGATGGAATTGGATGCGGGTGATTTCATCTTAGCATTAGAGTTGGGTTGTCACGGTGTAGGGGCGTGTTGGAGAGCTCGTCCCCAGCTAGTCCACAGTGTCGTGTGGAAACAACGACGACTCTGAGTATCCCGACGTGCGGCCAGTCTGTATGGCATTTAGTCTTACATCGCCAACTCATCGGCTTCCGGTTGTGCTTAAGTACCCCACCCCCTCCTTTCACCTCAGGGTTTTGGGATGGAATCAGGTGCAGCTGGTTTCAACTATATACTGGTCTAATTGGTGCATATTTTAAACCTTTACTGTACATGCCTATACCATTTATTAGTCTATTTTCCTACTCTCGCCCTCCATCTTTGTTCTGTGATGGATACCAAAGAAAGAACCAACATTAGAGGAAAGGACTCTTAACGAAAGTAAGATTATAGGAAGCAACGGATGGAAACAATCTTGGAAGCATGGAAAATATGGAGGCTGGTTTGAGCACATGTAGGATCTGATGTTGATCCATAATTCAAGATCTAAGAACCAAGGGATAATCCTTGGAATCAAGAACCAAGGGATGATCCTTGGAATCAAGAACCAAAGATACTATGGTTAGCAAAAGAAAATTATTACAAAGAATAAGATCGCCTCTTGAGTTAGATAGCTAAAATCAAATTCCAGACCATTCCATAGACCTATCTCCCCCTAGGTCTCTGCTTGATTCGCATGTGGGTCTCAAATCCCCAGTTTCATCCTCCATTCAGAGAGGGGCATTTGTTTTTGCTAAAAAAGAATTCGAGGGGGTGCTAAAAATCTAAAAAATGGTATCCTCATTGCTATATTATTTAAATATACGGGGGCTTTTAGCAAATTTCCTCTAGCTTCAACAAACAAACTCTCTTAATTTCACTCTTAAAGTGTCCACTAGTTTGATTCTTTTGTGTCATTTTCCTTCGCATTTGATTGTTTTTATGTCAAGAGTAGTGATGGTATATTTATTTGTGATGTGGTTAATTTGGGATCACGCCTGTATTTATATTAGATAAAGACATATTCACTCGGATTTAACGGGTCTAATCAAGTTTCCATGTCTGTGATATTATTTTTAGCAATCAGTGGGATAAATTTATTTTTGGCATGTCTTGTGGGTTGTATTTGCTTTAAGAGAAAAAAATAATGAATACGTGTCCCCTTCCCAATTGATGGGCCATCCTTATTTGTTGAATTGATTCACTTGGTTGGTGTTACACTGTCACTAGGTGTGGGTCCCATCAGAGATTTTTGTGCACTATGATGACTGAGCCCTGCCTACTAAATTTGCTTACATGGCAGAAAAAAAAAGTCCAGTTACTGTTATTGCATCTCTCTTATGGATGTATAAAAAACAGATAATTGTAGTTAAGAGGTTCAAAAAAACATGGACTAAATGAACCTTGTTTTCCCCTATAATCATTTATTGCAAACCCCATAGAAGTCGAGGGTGCTATCTTCTCAACCTTGTTCCACCGCTAATTTTGTTTCATGCTTCTACATATTCTACTTTCTATTGTTTATAATGCAATGTATCCTTCCCCCGCTAGTTTATTGTTCATTTTTTTGCATCTCACCATTGATTTGGAGTATTTGATTGAGGATCTTTAGACGACTTTTGGATCCACAACTGAGTTCACTTTCATCTTCCTTCAAGTTTAGTGAGTTTGCTGTTGACGTAAGTATTTAATGTTTATTTTTTGCATCTCACCATTGATTGGGAGTGTTTGATTGAGGATCTTTAGACTACTTTTGGATCCACAACCGAGTTCACTTTCATCTTCCTTCAAGTTTAGTGAGTTTGCTGTTGACTTAAGTATTTAATGTCATTGTTAGATGACATAGGAAAGATTGTTGTAAAGGCCCAATTATAGGCACATTTCCTTCTTCTTCTTTAGTCTCACATCTCTTGTATAGGATTGTTCTCCTTCTCTTCTCCTATATATTTGTATTCTCTCTTGTATTTTACACATGAAGAAGTATATGTAAGATATGTCCATTCCTTTCTACATGGTATCAGAAGTAGGTCTCTTCTTGTGGCTACCGTTTCGCTAACCGCCCGGTCTTCCTCTGCTTGCGCTAGGCGCGGTCTGTGTTTTCTAACCGGTCGACCTCCTCTTCTCGCTCAGGGCGCGGTCTTGGCGGCTAGGACTTCCCTACCCGCTTCTCTTCCCCTTCATTCCCGTGGCCTCCACATCTCCACTCTCTCCTTTTTTTATAGGATTCTCTCTGACACGTGGGGACCACTCCCTCTTCCTCCCTATCCGTGCGGTCTCCTCTACCCGCGGCGATTTCTTCAGCGCCCTGGTCAACCCACGGCGACTTCATCAACCCGCTGAGACTTCTTCAGCCCGCGGCGACCTGGTCAACCCGGGGCGGCCTCTTCTACCCGTCGCGCCGTCATCTACCAGCAGCGCCCTTTTCTGCTCGGTGCGGCCTCTCTCGCGGCCTCTCCTTCTTGATGGCTCTCCTTGTCTTCCCGCACGGTCTCTCCCTCACCGCTGCGACCTCTCTCGATTTCTGTTCGAGACGACCTTTTCTTGTCGCTACTTCTCTGGCCGTCGGTGTGCTCTTGCGGCCTGTTATCCGGCAATCTCATCAACAGCACATCCAATGGCCAATTATGTCTCTCTACATTGGCTCTCTTCGCCTCTTCTTAACTTTGCTCTCTCTCTCTCTTCTACCTCTATACCTAACTCTGTGCAGGAAGCCCTCCAGCATCCACAGTGGTGTGCCGCCATGGACGAAGAAATGCATGCTTTATGGGGTAATCACACCTGGGATCTTGTATCTCTTCCTTCTGGTCACAGCTGTGTTAGCTGCAAGTGGATCTTTACTATCAAACATGCTGCGGATGGGACGGTGGATCGCTTAAAGGCTCGGCTGGTGGCTCGGTGCTTTACCCAACAGTATGGCCTTGATTATGAGAAAACATTTTCTCCAGTTGCAAAATTGAATTCCATTCGGGTTCTGCTCTCCTTAGTTGTTCATCGCCGACGGACTCTTCATCAGCTTGGTGTCAAGAATGCTTCCTTGAATGGCGATCTTCTTAACACCGTTTACATGCATCAACCGCCCGGGTTTGAGACCACGGGGGATTCTCGTGTATGCTTACTTCGCAAATCTATCTATGGTCTCAAACAGTCTCCCCGATCATGGTTTGGGAAATTCAGCAAGGTCGTTCGTGAGGTGGGCTTCAAACAGAGCTCTGCAGATTCCTCTCTCTTCACTCATCACCAGTCAACTGGGACCATAATACTTCTAGTTTATGTAGACGATATTCTGATCACTGGTAATTCTTATCTTGAATGAATTTATGTTTTTTCCTTCTTCTAATCTCTAACGCTAATCCCTCCTCCCCTTCTCTCTCCCTCTCTTTCTCTGTCTCCCCCTCACGGTTTCCCCTACCACCGCCTACCCTCCCCGTACATCGCAACAACTGGTCCGACCTGCCTTTTTCGCTCGCCGATCGAAACCGCTGGAGACTTTCGTCCCGACGCGCGTCCGCGCTCAGCACCGCGTCGCACACCCCCCGACTCTGCATCGCGAGTTCCTCCAACGTTGTCCCGCACTCAAGGCTGCCGCAGCCCAGCGCCCGACCCCCGTCCCGCATTTCCTGCATCGTTTCCGAATGCTGCTCGTGCAGCTCCGCACCTCCAGCGTCACAGCCCCAGCGCCCTTCTCCGCCTCGACAACCCTCCGGCCATTGCAGACCATCCGTCGCTGCCATGGCGCCGAACACCCGTTCCTCCGCTGAAGCCCCATCAAAGGACGCCACCGAGGCCCTCCTACGATGTGTCGGCACCCAGAAGTCCATCGGGGACTCCTTGCAGGCCTCCCTACTCGCCATCCACGCAAATCTTGATGCTTTACAACCTCTCGCGGCCTCTTCCGCCAACGGATTCGCGTGCCTGGTCACCGGCACGTCCATCCTGGGGGCGTCACCACCCCCGCACATCGGGGAATCCGCACCCCATTTTTCCTCGGTCGGGCGGCCCTCGCCTTGGATCTCCCCACCTTCCCCGGTGTGGACCCGATTGGGTGGATCGCAAAGGCGGAGCAGTACTTTAACCTCCACAACACTCCCGAGCAAGACAAGGTCTTCATCGTCGTCGTGGGACTCGACGGCTCCGCCTTACATTAAGCCTGATGGCAACGGCAGTCCAACCCAACCATCTTCTGGACAGAGATCAAGAAGGAGATGATCTGCCGCTACGACAGTCGTTACTCCGACTCCGCCATCGAACGGCTGTGTGGGGTACATCAAGTCAGAGCGTTGGATGAATACATCGATGAGTATGTGTCCCACGTCACCCATGTTTTGGGCCTACCGTCGGATCATTATCTCGGCTTCTTCATGCCGGGCCTCTTGCCCCACATCTGCTCCCGGCTCCGTACTCACCATCCCCGGACGGTTTCTGAGGCCCTCGACATGGCCCGCCTCGTGGAGGCGGATTTGTCTCCTCGTCCACCACCACTACCAGGCAGACCTCCACAGGGAGGTCAGCCATGGCGGGCCGCTACTCCAGAGACATCAGCCCCTTGGCCTCCTCCAGCCGCTCAGCAAGGCCGACTCGCCCCTACTCAGCGACTCTCCAACCGCGAGTTGGACGGTCTCTATAGAAAAGGGTTGTGTTTCCACTGTCGTCAGCCCTATTCTCCTACCCACGTCTGTGCGGTCAAGGAGTTTCATGCCATCATCGGCGACGTCGACCCTGAGGTTACCTTGGCCGACTTTAAGGCTCTAGAGCTCTCACCGGAGGACACTCCTCTCGACTCCACCGCAGCTACGTTCTACCGGTTGGAGCTATCTTGCGCCTCGACGGGTGGGACCCCTGACCAACAAACCATGCAGCTCTCGGGCACACTACGGGATTGTCCGATCATCATCATGGTGGACAGCGGCACAAGCCACAACCTCATCTCAGAGCACCAGGTGCAGCAGCTCCGTCTGCCCTCCGTTCCCTCCCCAGATGTTGCGGTACGTTTGGGCGATGGGCGCCACCGTCCTTTTATGGGTCGTTGCACTGTCGTCTCCCTCAAAATGGGGGCATGTTCCGTGAACGCAGACTTCTATATATTTATCTTAGGCGGTCTCGACGCCATTCTTAGAGTGGCCTGGCTCGCTACCCTCGGTGATGTGTGCGTTAACTGGCACGCTATGTTCATGCAGTTTTTGCATTAGGGCCAGCCATGTCGCCCCAATGGCAACTCCGCCCTCCTACGCTCTTTGAGCTCCCTCTGCACGATCTAGCAGACGACGACCTCTCCACGAAGTTGTGGGACATCACGGGAACATCTGATGTGCCTCTTCCTTTCCCGACGAACCACCAGGAGCTTTCGACCGCGCTCACCGATGTCATCCAGCCTCCGACGGGACTGCCACCAGCCCAGCTTTTGTTGGTCCGGAAGAAAAACGGCAGTTGGCGCCGAACCACCCAACCAAGCTACTTGGTCGCCGCTACCACTTTCAGGAGAACTCTGGCTCGCAAGTGGTCCATGTCGCTAGGTCTTCCCGTCTGGAGTCTGATGCCAACTAGTTGCCCCAGGATCACTTCGGACGCGGCCACTCTGACGACTGTCTTGGGGACAAGGCATGCTTCCCAGACGGTGGCATTGTTACAGATATATGTGGCGGACGCGGAGCGAACCGATGAAGACGAACTGGGCGCATCGAGAGCAGCTTGCACCAACGAGGATGACCCGGGCAGGGTCGGTGTGGAGGATATTTAAATATTAAATATGTTGCTAATTAAATTTGTTACTTTATTTTCTTGAGTCATTTTTAGTATTTCCTATTTTCCATATTTCCTTTTGTATTCGCTACTCGCCACTATAAGAGGGCAAGCAGACCATGTAATTCTTATCTTGGATGAATGTATGTTTTTCCCTTCCTCTAATCTCTAACCCGAATCGGCTAATCCCTTCTCCCTTTTTCTCTCCCTCTCTTTCTCTCTCTCCCCCTCACGATTTCCCCTACCACCGCCTACCCTCCCCCGACATGGCAACACAATGTCTATTATTTAAATAATGAAAACTGCTTTCTTTGAATTAAGGGATAATTTTATGTACATATACATCATTAGGAATTAATTAGGTAAATAAATCAGTCCATACCTCATCAATGGTCTGAGTTCTACGACTGCGATGAAGAAACAAGTTGGCTTTAATACGAGTCCAAGTAGTATGAGCAGCAGCTGCAGCATCGGTATGCATCAAAAAAAATCAAATAGGTGAGGGTGTTCATCCTATAGTATATCTAAAATGCAAAAAAAAAATTAATGTATAACTAAGAAATCATTTGCGGTTGTAAATACATTATGTCTCAATGTATAACCTTAAGAGTTGGAAACAAATAGTCTACCAGATAGTCTCGGTGGCATGAGTTCACCATAATTATGCATTGCACTAGAGCAATATTGCTCGTCTGAGATCCCCAGATCATTATTGATTTCCTCATCAGTTTTTTCTTGTGGTATTGTACAGTCAGCAAATCTATCATCAACATTGTCTTTACAAGTCCTAGTAACAGATCAATTAAATTGAAGATCAGTTTAATGATCAAACATTTGGGTAAAGAAATACAACATTTTATGCATTTTACACATCATATTAAATAAACAACAAGCGATGTAATTGGATCAAGACAAGAGCCAAATATCAACTTATTCTAAAGTTAGGGCCTTCAAAATCAATTTTGTTTGACATGGCAGGTACAGTTGTGTATTATTAATATATTAGGAACAAAAACAATTCACTATGATTGCTTCACATATCAACTTAAATATTATTCTAAACTGAGACCTTCAAAATCAAGAATATATCAAGAACAAAAACAATTTACTATGATTGCTTCATAAAAGGAAAAAACTAATACATCTTTTTTTTATTTTACTGTACGCATTGCCGGTAGCATAGCTTAAAAAGATAGATACAACAGACCAGTACTACTGTTGTTCATCTACTTGTTAAATCATAAAAATGGCAGCCCGGTGCCCAAAGCATCCTCGTGCAGCGAGGGTCCGGAGAAGGGTCCCCCCAAATGGTGAAATGTAGGCAAACCAAACCCTGCATTTTTGCAAAAGGTTGCTTCCAGACTCAAACATGTGATCTCAAGGTCGAACGGCAACACTTCAACCGGTGCGTCAAGGCTCCTCATTCAACGACTTATTAAATCATAAAAAAGGGCAGCCCAGTGCACAAAGCATTCCCGCGCAGTGAGGGTTTGGGGAAGGGTCCCACCACAAGGGTGAAATGTATGCAAACTTGCATTTTTGCTAGAGGATACTTCCAGGAAAAAATTTATGAGGCCAAATCGTGGAGGAAAAGTTTAAGTGCACAAAACAGTGGATTAAAGAAAGTGCATTTCACGAGTGCAAGTTTGTTTGTGAAAAATATCTTACTTTACCGTCATATAATTGGGCTAATCTACTCATTTGTGTAGATGATTTGGAGTGGAATCTCAAAACTCAATTAACAAGGTCATGAATAGACCTATTTAAACAAATAGTGGTCTCACGTGTTATACTATACAAGATGTGGAGCGAAATAGAAAAAAAAAGAAATAAGGGAGTAAAGAACATATAAATAGTCTCTACACTCCCCCCCCCCATCAATCTAGAACAAACATATCGTCTGAGCAAAACTTGGACAAAAAACGAAGATACAATGTGTGAGGTAAAGCGCCGATGAGAATGTCGGAAATGTGAATGACATTGTAAGTGTCACCGACGATAACCACAGAGGCAGGGAGAGATGCCAAGATCAACAATTGGATTTGTTGAGCTCAAAAACAACAAGATCCATTGAGCTCAAAAACAACAAGATCCATTGAGCTCAAAAACAACAAGATCCATTGAGCGGTACTCGGCCTCTAATGAAGACGAGACACAACATGTTGCTTCTTACTCTCTCATGTAACAAAAATCTTGTCAACATAAAGAAACCACTAGTACGACAGTGATCATCAATCGACCAAGCATAATCAACAACAGACTAAGTTGTATGGGAGGGAGTAGAATGTGTTCAACCACCTGCGGATGAGAATCACAAAGAATGTGCATGAACCGACATACATCATTCATGTCAAAGTAAACACATGGATGTGTGATGGTTATATATATTATCTTCCCAAATAGGCGATGATAATACTCAGAAGTAGGCATTAATGGGTTGAAAAAGAAAGTAATGAAAGAAAGCTTAGCATGGGTGGGTATCCATATGTCTATCAGCCAGTTTACGGCCCAAGTTAATGACATCCTAAATGACATCCATGCGTTAATTCTTTTGAGACGGAATGAGAGAATCACCAAGAGAAATCGCCTCAATCCTAAAAAAATTGAGAAGAAAGCTAAATCATTTGTCTGGCAATGTCTGGTCAGATGATATTTGACCTTGGAAATCCCAACTATCACCTGATATAATTATGCCATCGGCATAGACTAGCAATACAATAGTGTACTTCTGGGAATGATGAGTAAAAGGAGAAAATAAGAAAAGTTGTGACGGAAATCAATAGCCTGAACTTCTCAAGCCAAGTCCATGAGAACGTTGTAGGTTGTACAAGCAATTCAACAATCCGCAATCAAATATCACATCCTAGTGGCTACTCCATGTAACCTTCTTTGTCAGATGATCGTGGTGGAAGTTATTTTTCATCTCGATTTGGTGCAACTTCCAATGATTATCGACATCAAGAGAGATTAAGATCCAAAGTTTACTCGGTCTCACCACTGAGGAAAAGATCCTCAGATACTCAATGTCCTATTGTTGAGTAAATCATGTATATTGTATAACTTAATGTTTCGCCATAAATACTAACCATAACCAAGGAATCCCAGAAACAAAGATAAATAATCACCTAGAGAGTTTGCATCTCTTAATCCATTACATATGCCACCTCAAATGTTTTTGTCCCTTGTGAATGGAATAAGGGGTAATGATGAAGAAACAGAACAAGTTAACATAAAAATATAAGGATTCAAATCATGATAAGAAACAAAATTTGATAGCACGAGTAGTACATGGACAGTGACCTTTACGAAGGGCAATGGGAAGTCCTCTAGCACATGAGTATGGCGTAGGTGGTGTGTACAGATGGGAAACTTTATGACAGAAAAAATTTATAGGATGCCAAGGTGGTGCGAAAGGAGGTGGAGTTGGTGCACCTGGAGTAGCTAGTAAAGATAGAGAAGCGTGAGGAGGATAATCTAGAATAATCTGGAAAGGGAGGATCAACGACAGAAGATATAAGTCGAGGTCGATTATGAGGAGAGACATTGAGGAAGGAAAATTGTTGCTCATCCAGAAAGGTGATATCAATGGAGCTCACAATGTTTTGGGTAGTGAATAATAGCATGCCTAGCCCTTTTGTCTTAAAGCAACCCCACACAGATATGTGTGGTAGCACGTGGTGCCAATTTGTCCGCTAGAGGACCCAAGTGATGAACATAATTCATAGAAAAGGGATGGGTTAATGGAATGTAATGGAAAAAAAGGAAAGGCAAAATTAAAAATGGAGGAAAGCGGACGATTGATAAGGTAGCAATGGTCACAAAAAAGGTAAGATCGTTCATTTGGAACATGAAAGAAGTCAGTGTTATCTCAAGAAGATTACAGTTCTTCCTCTCTACAACATCATTTTGTTATGGGGTATAGGAGCAGAAAGCCTAATGGATGATACTCAAGGAATTACAAAGCACCTAAAACTCAACACTAAAAGTGCTCTTAGGCATATCAATCATGATCACCTAAACGGTGGTAAAAAAACTAATTACAAGTTTCATCAACGAAAGTGAAAATAAAACTAAGAATCCAAAGTGAACATAGAGAAGATATAACCAGATCAGACTGGAATGATCAGCAATAAATATGATGAAAAAACAAAATCCAGATAAACTTGTAGCTTTATAGGGAACCCAGATTTCAAAATGAATCAAAGAAATGGAGTATTACCTCTAGAATGCAGGGAAGAAAAGCTAGAGCAATGTTGATATTCATAAATGTAAGACTCACATTTAAAATTGGGAAATAGGGGAATGTTAAAGATGATGATGTCAATCTGCACTGGAAACATAAATATGAATAGGAGGAATATAAAGTATATAAACTTTGTTATCCAACTAGTACTCACTGAGGTTTCTTTGAATCTAAAGATCTCGTCTCACAAAAGAAGAACAAAAGGTTGCATAACAATTATGATAATGAGTAACATGACTAGCTAAAAGAAAATTCAAATGTGCATCAGAGCATGAAGAACATAGTGAAGCTGAGTGGGGACAAGATGTAATAGTCAAAATCCAGTAACTGAGGTGGTCCTCAAGAGGTGATAATGTAATAACGAACCTTGCTCAAGTTATGCATTAAGCAAAGAACAATCATGACAATAGCTAAGCATAAAAGAACTAAATTGGTGGGCTCAACAAACATAGTATAATCTCAACAATCGGGGGAGAGGACGTTACAGTGACATGAGCCTGCGACGGCAGGATGCTGCAGTTGTACACTAGCAGCGACACGTGTAGAAGTGGTATGAGACAGCAGCAGGAGACAGTAATAGAAGCGTTTCATTGCTTCTTTGACAAGCAAGTAAGCCTTGTGGTTTCCAAAATAGAGCAAAGGCTTCGACCGCTTCGTCTATAAGACAACAATAACGACAGGGAAGCATCAACAAGAGAAAATTGGCAACGCGAAAACATGCATCAATAGAAGTGCAAGAGTGTTTCATCAATGAGAAAGGAAGCCTTGGAGTTTCCGCAACAATGCAGAGGCTCAGTTGATGAGAGAGAGTCGGCAACAAGGAAGCACGCTTCTAAGGCAGAAGAAGCATTGTGGAAGGTGGAAACAGGATCGAGTGAAATCGAGCATAGCATACAAAATTGGTCACGATATTATGAAAATATATTTTACATTGTTAAAATAGCTCATGTAAAAGGCCCATTATTGGGCCCATTTATTGTTTTATCTTCTCTCCTCCTTTAGTCTCACATCTTGTTTTATCTTCCTCTTCCTATATATTTGTATTCTCTCCTTGTATTTACATACACAAGCAATACATACAAGTTTTTGAGCTATCTCAACATGGTATCAGAGCCAGGTTACTGTCCTCTGCGGTTTGCCCTTTTTCTAACCGCCAAGCCCGTCCGGTTTCTTGTTCTCTTACCCGCTGCTTTGTCTCCTGCGGACTCGTAGCCTACCCGCTCTGGTCTCCTGTCCGCCCCTGGCTCTGCGGTTTGCACCTCTGCATCCGCTTCTCCTCTCCCTCTCCGTGGTTCCACTCTCTTCAGTCTTCTTATAGCCACCCTCTCTCTGCTTCGTGGGGTCCACCCTTCTTCTGACCGCTGCGGGCTCTCTTCTTCTGTCCGCTGTCAGCTCCGCTGCGGCTTCACCTTCTAACCGCTGCGGTTTCGCCTTCTGACCACTGCGGCTTTGCCTTCTGTCCGCTGCCAGGCCACAGTCCTCCCTAGCCGCTCGAGTTCCTCCTCGCGGCCTCGCTTCCCTTGCCGCTCGAGTTCCTACTCGCGGCCTCTCTTCCCTAGCCGCTCGAGCTCCTCCTCGCGGCCTCTCTCCCCTAGCCGCTCGAGTTCCTACTTGCGGCCTCTCTCCTCTTTTCGCGTTCTCTGTCAACCCGCTGCGGGTTCTCTCCTACGGGCTGCTCTCTGATCGTTGCTGGCTTCACCTAGACCGGGGCGGTCTCTCTCCTTTTTCTGCTCTTTGGTCGCGACCTGACTACTCGCTGGTGTCCGGCTAGACCGTGCGGACTGCTTCCTATCCGCATTCTGGTCGTGGTATTCCTAGTCTTTCTTGCCGGCGGTTTTTTCTCTACTCGCCGCGGTCTGCCCTTATGGGCTCTTCCGGTAACTCTTCTGGCTCGACGGACAGCCCGCCTGCTGACTGCCCGGCTTGTCCACCTGACCGCCCGGCTTACCCTACAGAACTCCGTGACGAGCTGCGCATCACTACTATCTCTCTTTCCGGAAAGAAGAACTTCATTCCTTGGGTACATTCAGTTCGACGAGTTCTTCAGGCCAAGGGCCTTCTCCCTCACCTTACTCAGGCTCCTCCCACCCCTCCCACCGATGTTTGGCTCCGCAATGATGGCCGAGTTCAGACCTGGATCTTGAATTCTTTGGATGGTGAACCATATCAAATGGCTATGTATCATGAGACTGCCAAAGATATGTGGACTGAGCTACACTGCTTATATTCTGGACGGGACAGCCTCCAGCATCTCTACGACATCCTCACTGACCTCTTTGCTCTTGACGCTGGCGGGGCTTCCGATATGTCTTCCTTTGTTGCTTGTGCGAAAACTCTTGCTGAAGCCTGGATCCAGCATCAGCCGTTTACCAATGATGTTCTTGCTCAGCGCGCTCAGAAGGAAGCCGCCTGTACAGCCATCCTTATGGCCCGTCTTCCCCCTCACCTTCAGAGCATTCGTGCTCAGGTCCTGGCTTCCTCTACCACACCATCTTTTTCTGATGTGTGCTCCATGATTCTCCGAGTACCACCTCCTCCAGATACTACGGCTCCTCCGGCCCTTCTTCAGCAGGCACCTCCGCTTCTACCCTTCCCTCCTCCTCCTTCTGCTCGGGGGGGTCGTTCGGGATCTCGCGGCCGTGGTCGTGGTGGCCGAGGTCGGCCGAAGTGTTCCTTCTGTGGGAAAGATGGTCATCTCGAGGCAACCTGTTACAAGAAAGTTGGCTATCCTGCTCGCCCGACGGCTTCTGTTGCTACTGATGCTGCTCCTCCTGATCACGTTTATTGATGATCACTCTCACACTACCCGTACGCAATTCCACACGACCATCAAAGTACTCCGAACTGACAATGCTCGTGAGTACACTAGTCACAAATTTACTACTTTATGTTTCGAGTTCGGGATTCTACATCAAACTTCCTGCGCTTACACGCGCAACAAAACGGTGTTGCCGAACGCAAGAATCGTCACTTACTCGATGTTGCCCGTTCCCTCATGCTTCAAATGCATGTCCCTAAATCATATTGGAACTTTGCGGTCTCGACCGCCTGTTTTCTCATTAACCATCTCCATTCCTCTATTCTCAACTATGCTACTCCGTTCAGCATCCTCTTTCCCTCCGCTACGACCTTTCCTCTCCCACCTCGTGTATTCGGTAGCCTCTGCTATGTCCACCGTTTGGGGCCTTCCTCGGATAAGTTGGATCTCCGGGCGGTCAAGCATATCTTTGTTGGTTATTCTCGCACCCAAAAGGGGTATGTCTGTTATTCTACTGCTACACGCAAGATCTCTGTTTCTGCTGATGTCACTTTCCGCGAAGATCAACCATACTTTTCTGCTCCCTTACCTGACCGTCAAACACCCACAGCTCCTCCTCCATCCATCCCCCGCCCGGTCATTCCCTCCACTACTCCTCCGACTGTCATTCCCTCTCCACCGCCTGGCGTTCCCTCCAAACCACCAGTTATCCGTGTCTACACTCGTCGCACTACCACTTTCGTTGCCCCTCTGCCGTCGGTCTCTACCATGGATACTCCGCGTCCGAATGATCAGGTATCGCCTTCCACTGCTCATCCGCTGGCAAACTCCATCTCTCTTCATCGCCTCTCTCCCCATTTACACACTTTGGCTACTTCTCTCTCTTCGGTTGCTATTCCTAATTCTGTGCAGGAGGCGCTTCAACATCCCGGCTGGCGAGCAGCCATAGAGGAAGAAATGTCTGCTCTCTGGTCTAACCAGACATGGTCTGTTGTTCCCCTTCCACCGGGCCAGAAACCAGTCGGGTGCAAGTGAGTTTTTGTCATCAAACATGCTGCCGATGGGACAATTGACCGTCTAAAGGCCCGTCTTGTGGCTCGCGGTTTCACTCAACAGGAGGGGCTCGATTATGAGGAAACGTTCTCTCCGGTGGCGAAGCTTAATAGTGTTTGTGTCCTCATCTCTGTTGATGTCCATCGCCGGTGGCCTCTCTTTCAGCTGGATATCAAGAATGCTTTCTTGAATGGGGACCTCCAGGAAACTATCTACATACAGCAACCACCCGGGTTTGAGACCACGGGGGAGTCTCAGGTCTGCCATCTTAAAAAGGCTCTATATGGTCTCAAACAATCTCCGCGGGCATGGTTTGAAAAATTCAGCAAGGTCCTCCGTGAGATTGGCTTCACTCGGAGCTCGGCCGACTTCTCGCTCTTTACTCATCACCAACCAACAGGAACGGTTATTCTGTTAGTTTACGTCGACGATATTATCATTACTGGAGATGACTCTCAAAGGATACAGGCAGTCAAATTCCATCTAAACTCAGTGTTCCAGACAAATGATTTGGGACCCCTTCGCTATTTTTTGGGCCTTGAGATTGCCAGAAGGCCGGATGGGCTCACTCTCTCTCAACGAAAATATTGTCTTGACCTTCTTCATGATGCGGGTCTGTCCGGCTGCAAGCCAAGTGATACTCCTATGGATGTGAACCACAAACTGTGTGCTCAGGCATCTGACTCCGATCACCTTCTTCAGAATCCTGAATATTATTGACGTCTTGTTGGAAAACTGATATATCTCACGGTTACCAGACCGGATATTTCTTTTGTTGTTGGTCTTGTCAGCAGATACATGCACTCTCCTCGAAAATCTCATCTTCAAGCAGTGGAACGAATTCTCAGGTATCTGAAAACCGCTCCTGCTCAGGGACTTGTCTACAGGACCTCCTCTTCTGCTCCAACATTGGTGGCATATTCAGATGCTTCCTACGCTGGCTCTCTCGATGACCGGCGATCTACGAGTGGTTTTTGCACTTACCTTGGAGGACATCTTGTTACTTGGCGAAGTAAGAAACAAGCGGTCGTTGCTCGAACTTCAGCCGAGGCAGAGTACCGGGCAATGGCATCGGTTGTATCAGAATTGACGTGGCTTGAGAGTCTTCTTACTGATCTTGGTGTAAAATTATCATCACCGGCTCTTTTCCTTTGTGATAGTCAAGCCGCCATACACATCGCAAAGAACCCGGTCTTTCACGAAAGAACGAAGCATATTGAGGTCGATTGTTACTTTATCCGGGAAAAGGTTCAAATGAAGAAGCTTGACCTAAAGCATGTCCCAGGATCGGAACAAGTTGCAGATGTCTTCACAAAGGCTCTTTCCAAGACACTATTCTATCAGTGCTTGTCCAAGCTTGGCGCATACGATTTGTACGCTCCAGCTTGCGGGGGAGTGTTAAAATAGCTCATATAAAAGGCCCATTATTGGGCCCATTTATTGTTTTATCTTCTCTCCTCCTTTAGTCCCACATCTTGTATAGGATTTTCTTCTCTCTTCCTCTTCCTATATATTTGTATTCTCTCCTTGTATTTACATACACAAGCAATACATACAAGTTTTTGAGCTCTCTCAACATACATCAATCTCAATTCTAGAAGTTGTCCGGCCAAATATCGATATCATTAATTTAAAATCAAACAAACTAAAAAAAACTTAAGAAGAATTTAACACTTCTCATGTGAACATAATAGTTTTCAAATGAGCCTTACAATAACAAGTTTCAACTTTTTGAACCTCTACCCAGGCAAGAACAAATAATTTAATATTCACCACAAATGTGAGAATCCATACAAACTAATTTGGAACATAAACAAACCCAAAAATGTTTGAGTAATGCTTGTCACTTTTAATGAATCTCCAAAACACAGACAGTGTGATTGAAGGTGCTTATAATAAGAAAGAACATGTGATCATCATAAATAGTCTTATCACAACCATTTGAGGTCGGTCTTATGAATTCTCATTTTTAATCAATTCCTATAATTGCTACCTAAGGTGTTAAACTTTCTATGCAAAACACCTTAAAACTTTGGTTACTATTACTACGGGTGTTCTAGTCCCTATATTATTTATGGTTAAATTTATCTTCTCATCTAATTGATACATTTTCTAACTTTCATTTTACATGTCTAAAATGTCTATCTATTATATTTATTTCTAAGGTTCAATAGGTTTCTCACAATATTCTTCTAATAAAACTAAAAAATACTTTCTTAGTTTTGACACAAATACATATTGACATTCTCATTTATATTGCATTTAACTTATCAAGGAATTTTTTTCCCTACACTCAGACTGCTACCACATTACTGACAATGTGGTTTATAAAAACTACTTCATCAAGTCTTTATGACATCCTCTTATCACACCATACACTCAAGAAACTTCTCCACGCTAATGATTTTGTCTTAACCATATCTTTCACTATTATAAGCGAAAAGTTGTTTTTGGTGAAACATTCAAAAATATCAATTATGCCCTCATTTTTATATTTTAATGACTTGACATATATTATAATCTATTTCCAAGAAATTAAAATGCAATGTCCATTCAAATAATTACACTATCAAAAAATTAGAAGTAATGATGAAAATTCATTTAAATTCAAAAAGTTTTTTAGTAGAGCTCCTACACCTATTATGGTAGATTGTCATTAGGCATGTCAACAGTCTATTCAAGGAAGGTTGTCATTAGGCATATCAGTGGTATTTTTGAGATGATGATGTTAAATCAATCAACTTTATTAAAGTCAAAATTAATATTTTTAGGTCAAAACGTATATTATTTTACAAAATAAAAATTGTAATATTTATGTATATTTTACGGTCATTTTGAGTACTCATATGTATATGTTGCGGGCGAAACCCGTCGTCGACGGTCGGGCACTGTCGCCCATGGCCATAGGGGCGGAGCCCCGTGTCGGGCACTCGTATATATATAATTATATATATACACACACTATTCTAAAAAGAAATATGATGGCTTCAAAATTAACGGAATTAAAAATCCATTGGGAAGATGTCAATCGTCTGATCATTCAATCCATTCACTTTCTATCAGTTCTTTTTTTTCGAGCGGTCATAGCCTTGCCGATCCTCACCAACCCTTGCGCCTATCAAAACCTCTCTCGCTAAATGCTATCTTCTCGGACGGGTAGGACATCCTCCGACGCCTCCTTGCTAATCCTCTGATGCCTCCTCACGGGATACCTCTTCCAATCAAATCCACCCCTCTTTATAGTTCCGACTTTCCCGCTGCGCTCTTCTTGCCTGAAGACCTCGCTCGTGACGCTACTCACTGCTCGGACCTCCCTTCCTCACAAAATCACCACTCCCCACCTCCATCTCTGACTGCTTCAACTCATGTGATCAGCTCGCGCAGTTCTTACACGCTCTGCCTCGGTATTCCTTTTTCCCTTTCTTTCCCTTCCCTTTCTCTCTACACCTCCATTTTTTGCTTCCCTTTCACTGCATTGTGATCGCAGAAACCCCCGATCAATGTTCTCCACTCCATCCCCGACACCTGCAACTTACGAGAAACAATTCTTGCTTAAAGAACCATCTCGAGCCAGGATTTATGTGTTTCTATGTTGTTACGGCTTCACATTTCCTGCACTTGTAGGAAGATCCATCTTCACGATTTTGATGTTAGGGCTTCATGGTTTTGCATATTTATCTTAAAGGAAGATCCATCTTCACAATTTTGCATATTTCTCTGCATAATTTGAATACGTGAGCTAGAGATTCAAATGGATGGAACTTCACATCTTCGCGTTTTTGATTTTATGGTTTGCTGGAATGTTATAGTTTAGGGATTTCAATTCTTCATCTCTGAATCGAACTGAAAGCTCTCCATCTAGGTTTTCATTGACGGCGACGTCAGGTTCCTATAGCCCAGAGAAATTGGTGGGAACCTCAATTCAATCCGTTGGACAAGAAGATTTGCTGCCCTGCTTTTCTCTTTCTGAATCTTTGCAATCGACCAACCAACATTCTTTAATGTTAGTCACTTGCAAACCATATCTTCATCACACTGAAGGGTAAGATTTCTGATATAAAATACAACAAATATGCATTCTAGCCACATTTTTTGTTTCAAAAAACTCAGATCTAAGGTTTCATGCAAAATACAACACCACTGATTTCATGCCAACAGATCACTAGCACTCTTGGACCCCATTTTTATGTTGTCAGTATCCATGACATCTACAATTTATGAATCAACGATTAAATACGTATCATTTTTTAATAGGCTTGGATATTTGTGTTGGTGAAACATGAGGTTTAAATGGAAGTGGAGAGGACCAATTCGGTGTTTGTAGACTAGAGATTGGAATTACTGCAGTCGTGCTCTGATTTTAGACTCCAGAGAATGTTTTCCTAACAATAGGGAGTTTTGAGGGGAATATATCATATATGTCTATTGTAGTGGTGAGATGAAATATTGAGTGCAAACAGAGAAATATATGGTAGCAAGTTGGTTGGAATTGGCTTTGGATGGAAGAATGCAGGTTGGCTACGAGATTGTTGAGAAGATATTTTTGAAGGTATTTTTGTGTGAACTATTGTATGTTTAAATTAATCTTTCCTAAGTATTTTTTAAGCTTTGTTTACTTGAGACGATTTAGTGGTGTAATACCTTTTGAAATTAAGGTTGCCAATTATTTATAATTTTCTTCACCTAATCAAATGTTAGATGCTTTTGATAATCATTGACTTGAGATGATCTTGGATTCAGCTCAAGGTGGTTGATTTTAATAACTGATTGTTGGTGCGTATCTGTTAAGTATTCCACTTAATGAGTATTAGCAAGTGATTTTTTTTGGTTATGATTAGCTAATTTCAGAACATTTGAAACTTATAAGTATTGTATGTAATATTTGTTATCTTTTTTATCAAGCAACTCTGTCATTTTAAAGTTTGCATGAATTTCCTTGACTTCTTTTGATGGGGTGAGTATAAAATACATCTCAATTAATAAAACATGCTTTCCTTGAGATTTTGACAATTGATTTTATGGTTCGGATTAATGAAATTTTCTCTCAATCATTGCAGTTTCTTCCTATTGTTACTCCCAAATTTTGAATCATGTATGTGTGATGCAGGACAGGCATCACACGTATTTGTCACCCTGGCATCACCACCAAGGGGCCCACCCGGCATCACCACTTGGCGGCTTTCATCAGGGTCACAACCCATACACCACAACCAGCTTTTAACATGGAATCACCACCATGCGGCAGGTTGTTGAGGTCGGGGCTCGATCCCCCAACCTCTTAGATAAGAGGCTCTTACCAGCGCTCTCATCACCAACTAATCCGCTCTCACCAGCGCTCTCATCACCAACTAATCAACGGAGAGCGCTGGTGAGAGCCTCTTATATATGAGGTTGGGGGATCGAGCCCCGGCCTCAACAACCTACGACATGATGGTAATTCCATGGTGGAGAGTTGGTTGGGGTGTACGGGCCGCGGCCCTGATGAAAGCCGCATGCCGGGTGGGCCCATGGGGCCCCTGGTGGTGATGCCAAGATGGCAGGCAGGTGTAACGTCTGTCCTACATCAATGTGTCATATTAAGTTTTTAGGGCCATTTTTGTTTCCATCATGTAGGCCCTTTGTTCTCCTTATATTTCTTCAATACTGTTGGTTTTTTGTATTCTTTTTTGCCCTTTATGTTGCTACTTAATTGATAGAAACAAATCTGTTTATTGTAGATTCTGATTAGTAGAACTTGATTTCAATTTATGCTTGGCTATTGAAATTTTTTAAGAACAATGTCATCAAGATTCTGCTTGAGATTCATTCAATTTTTCCCAGGTCAGTTTGAGGTTGGCAGTAAATTGGTAGGTATCCAGTTACCGATTAATGCACAGCTTGCTTAGTATTCAAAACTTAAGCATGACCAACATGTTGCTATATGATAATGCAATTGATGGACAGTACTATAGATATACAATTATAGAATACCTAACCCGACCCCAATCTTCTCCCTACAAATACAATTAATGGATCACCAGTTATCTTTTTAATTATAACTTAGATTGGCTGGATTATCCAAGTTAAATTTAAAAAAAAATTCACAGCATTATTTAATATGCGGACAGTGGTGAATCCATATGGCCTGCATGTTGAATGTGAATGCGTTTCATAGAGGTGGAGGTGGGATGCCAGAAAATAGCTGCATCGATAACCTTATGTTATGCCCCCGAACGTATTACGGTTCAAGGGGCACAAATATGCTCGACGACCTAAGGAGGCGGCGGGGAGCAATAGTTCTGAACCATCCGGTTCAGCCCCCATTCACTAATTCCAGACCAGCGAGACTGAACCACACGGTTCAGCCCATATGGGGGGCCGGCCGGCCCCTTGGTTCCGGGTATATATATATACCCGGAACCCCTTTGGAGCAACATGAAGAACTTTACTCAGGTATTATCCTTCTCCTTCTCACCGTAACCCAAATTTCTTCTCTAGCTCTCTTCTCTTATCTCCTATCTCACCTTCTATAGTATAACATTTGATATCAGAGGACTCCTTCCTCCAACCATGGTTAACACCCACTCGCATGAAGAGGCCGGCCGACTGGCTTCGTTAGAGGAGAACTATATCGGCTTGACGGACACGGTAGCGGCCATGGAAGAAAGGATAAAGGTTTCAACCCAAAAAATTGGAGCGAATGGATGCCCGCATGGAGGAGATCAAGGCCCTCCTAACTCAAAACCTAAAAGGGAAAGCCACAGCTACGGAAGGATCGGAGGCGGAAATCCCCGATCCATTTCCGCAGCAGCCCCCACCTTCGGGCTGGAGCGGGTTTGCGGTTATCGGCCCCGACGGTCTCCGGCATCGGCGGGGGTCGACGCCGGATTGGGGAGTGCGGGCCCCTGGTGACCACCGGAGCAGGCGGCGGGAGCTTCCGCCCTGGGCGGCTCACCGACGGGCTAGGGCGAGATCGGCACAGGCCGCACGGCCTTTGGGCGGCTCCCGGAGCATGCGGCGGGGCAATTTCGACCTTTTGGGGTCCCGGATGGTTCCAATAGAGGAGTCGTTGGATTGTTGCCCCTTCCACGGAATGTCGGACATTCTACGGGTTACGAAATTGGCGATCAAAGGCACATGCGGCCACCACCGGCGGGTATCTATGGGGATGGACAACACCTCGGCGGCGAACAAGGAATGGAACGTTTTTTTTCGGTTGCAGCCCAAGGAGGAATGCACTTTCCCAGACCCCAAGGACCATACCCCCCTATGGAGCAGCAGAGGGCAGCGGGGTACGGACAGGAGACGCGAGGGTTTGGACAAGCGCATCAGCGGGCCCACATGCCATCCAAAAGAACTCGCATGAATTCCCCAAAATTCAGAGAGGATGCGCTCGAGTGGATACAGAAGGCGGAACTTTTTTCCATTATCAGGAAATACCCGAGGAGCAATGGGTACAGCTAGCAGCCTTTCACCTGGAGGATGACGCCTACCAGTGGACACAGTGGTTCTTGAGGGGAAGGGATTATGCGCCCTGGACCGAGTTCGTAGGGGAATTCTCAACTCGTTTTGGCCTTAGTATGAAGACGTTGAGGCCATGCTACAGAAGCTACGACAAAGGGGAACCATGATGGAATACCGCACCGAGTTTGAGAGAATGTCCAACAGGGTCTGCTGGGAGGAGAGAACCCTGTCGAGCTGCTTTGTCTCGAGTCTAAAGGATCACCTAATGGATGAGGTTCATTTCTACATGCCCCACAACCTGAGTCATGCTATCAGCCTGGCAAGGATACAGGAGGAACGCTTCAACAGACAACGGATTTGCACCATAGGAAAAGCTGTCACGCCCCCCGCACCGGCTAGGAGAGACAAATCGGCGACGGTGACGCGAATGACATGGCTTGAACTTCAGGCGCGGAAGGAAAAAGGGTTGTGTTTCAACTGCGACGAGAAATATACTCTGGTACATGTGTCAGAAGATTCAGGTTTTCATGCTGAGAGAGGAAGATGAGGAGTAAGACACAACCGAGCTGGACCTAGAGGGGGATTTGACCATGACCGAGTCCGGGGTCTCCATCCAGGCGATGGAGGGATGCACAGCCCCCCTCACTATGTGTATAGCCGGGAAGGTAGCCCAGGAGCGGGTCACAATACTGATTGATAGTGGGAGTACCCACAACTTCATCAACGCCACCGTGGCAAGAAAGGTGGGGCACCGGGTAGATCATGGCGCCGCGTTCCAGGTCATGGTAGCGGATGGGAGCAAACTGAGGTGTGAAGGGGTGATGTGGGGAGTCGACCTCGAATAGAGAGGTATACTTGCCGCACCGATGTCTACCCGCTGCCCATCCGGGGATCTGATATGGTATTGGGAGTTCAGTGGCTGCGACAATTGCGGAGAGTCACTTTCGACTGGGACCAAATGACCATGGAGTTCACACAGCTTGGACGAGAACACTGTATCCACGGCCTCAAAACAACTCCGTTGAAGGAGATTTTGGTTCGGAGTTTAGAACGTCTATCTGAAGAGGGAAGCTCGATGGCGATGATTATGGGCCTAGCATCTTCCCCTTCTATCTCATCTGAAGTACCGGAGCCGATGCGACCCTTATTGATCCAGTATGGGGATGTCTTCCAGGAGCCGCACACCCTCCACCGAGATTCCGAGATCACGCGATTCAGCTCAAGGTGGGGTCGGGGCCTACCAATATCAGACCGTACCGCTACCCGCACATCCAAAAAGAGGAGATCGAACGTAGCATTCAAGAGATGCTCACCGCCGGGATCATCCGTCCCAGCACCAGTTCCTTCTCGTCACCAATTATTCTGGTGAAGAAAAAAGACGGCTCTTGGCGATTCTGCATTGATTACCGAAGCCTGAATAGTTCTACCATCACGGATAAATTTCTCATTCCTATGATCGAGGAACTCTTGGATGAACTACACGGAGTGTGCTTATTCTCCAAGCTGGACCTGCGTTCCGGCTACCATCAAATTCGGATGCGAGAGGACATTCACGGCTTTTCGGACCCACAATGGACATTACGAGTTCCTCGTGATGCCCTTCGGGCTTACCAATGCTCCCTCCACCTTTCAGGAGGTGATGAACGAACTCTTTCGGCCACTTCTACGTCGTTTCGTACTGATATTTTTTGACGACATCTTGGTTTACAGTAGTAGTTGGGCGGAGCATCTCAAGTACGTGCAGCAAGTTCTCACCATATTGCGCCAACATCAGTTATACGCCAAGCAGTCCAAGTGCTCTTTCGGTCAGGCGGAAGTCGAATATCTGGGCCATTTGGTTTCAGCCCAAGGCGTCCGGGCCGACCCGCACAAAATCGAGAGCATGGTGACGTGGCCGTCCCATGACTTTACGGGCCTCACGGGGATTCCTTGGTCTCACGGGCTACTACCGAAGATTCGTGAGGGACTACGGCAAAATTGCACGGCCGCTTACTCGGCTCTTACAGAAGGAGGCATTCGTGTGGCAGGACGACGCTGAGGCGGCTTTCCAGGCCCTAAAACGGGCCATGACGACTACGTCGGTCCTCGCCCTACCGAATTTCAACAAGGAGTTCGTGTTGGAGACCGATGCGTCCGAGGTGGGCATCAGAGCGGTTTTGATGCAAGAAGGGAGACCATTAGCCTATTTCAGCAAGGCTCTCGCTCCCCAGACTCTGGTATTGTCCACCTATGAGAAGAAGATGCTAGCCATCATACACGCAGTGGCCTTGGGGAGGTCGTACTTACTGGGACATCACTTCAAGATTCGCACAGACCATCAGAGTGAAACATTTCCTGGAGCAACAATTAGCTTCCCCTCTTCAGCAGAAGCGGTGACCAAGTTGTAGGGTTATGATTATGAGATCATCTACAAACAAGGGAAGGATAATGTGGTCGTTGATGCCCTCTCCCGCCTCCTGGAGAGCTCGCTCGTCCACATTTAGGGTCCCTTGATCGATTCCCTCGACGACATTCAGGCGGAGGTGCAACAGGATCCCGAACTCAGGATCATTGTGGGCGCACTGCGATAGGGGCAGCCCACCATACCGGGGTACCAGCTACAAGGGGGCACCTTTATTATCAGGGTCGAGTAGTCATTCCTCCCTCCTCGGCCTGGAGGACGGTTATGATGCAAGAGTTTCCTTCATCGCCGACGGGAGGCCACGCCGGTGTGCTCTGGACCCTCCAACGGTTAAAGGTGAACGTCTTCTGGAAGGGCTTACGTCGTGACGTTCAACAGTTTGTGCAACAGTGTGAGGTATGTCAACGACAGAAATATGAAACAACCTCCCCGGCCAGCTTACTTACCCCGCTGGAAATTCCCAACCATATTTGGGATACGGTCTCCATGGATTTCATTGACGGACTACCCAAATCTCAGGGTAAGTCAGTCATCTTGGTTGTAGTCGACAAACTCTCCAAATTCGCACATTTTCTTATCATAAGCCCACCCCTACACGGGAGAAATCGTGACCGATCTTTTTGTTCGCGAGATCGTATGCCTTCACAGAGTGCCCCGGTTTATCATCTCAGATCGTGACCCGGTGTTCGTGAGCAACTTCTGGAGGGGGCTTTTCCGATTACAAGGTACACGATTGTGCCTAAGCACGGCCTATCATCCTCAATCGGACGGCCAGACAGAGGTTCTCAATCGCGGGGTGGAAACATACTTACGCTGATTCGTGATGGACGAGCCCCGCACGTGGACCCGATGGTTACACTGGGTCGAGTCATGTTACAATACCTCATATCATACAACCAGCAAGCTTACCCCGTTCGAGGTTGTCTATGGCCGCCCTCCGCCTTCTTTGGGCTCGTATGAGCCCGACAGCACAGCTCTTTCGTCAATCGACTGACAATTGCGTGATCGTGATCGAACCTTAGCTCTCCTGCGTGACAATCTTCGGGAAGCTCGGGACAGGATGAAAGTTCAAGCAGACAAACATCGGACCGAGCTGGAATTTGCAGTGGGAGACGAGGTAATCCTCAAACTCCAACCTTACTGATAACTCTCTGTCTCCCGCCGGGCGAATCAAAATTTGGCACCACGATACTATGGATCGTTCGGCATTACTCAGCGAGTGGGACCGGTGGCCTACACCTTGGCGCTTCCGGAAGGCTCTCATATACACCCGACCTTTCATGTATCCCGACTCAAGAAGAAGCTTGGCGACGTCGTCCTGACAAGCCACCTCTTACCTGAGGCCATCACATCAGGAGAGCTGCGTCCCTCACCGGAGGAAATATTGATGACCAAGCGGAAGCAACGTGGTACGGAATACCGCCCCGAGATACTGGTTACATGGAAAAAATTGGCATTTGCACACAATACCTGGGTCGATCTGCTGAAGTTCCGCGACTTGTTCTCTGACTTCCACCTTGGGAACAAGTTGATAGGGAGGGGAATGTTATGCCCTCAAACGTGTTGCGGTTCACGGGGCACAAATATGCTCGACGACCAAAGGAGGCGGCAGGGAGCAACGGAGCTGAACCAGATGGTTCAGCCCCATGCACTAATTCCAAACCGGCGGGGTTGAACCACACGGTTCAGCCCATATGGGGGGTTGGCCGGCCCCTTGGTTCCGGGTATATACATACCCGGAACCCCCTTGGAGCAACATGAAGAACTTTACTCAGGTATTCTCCTTATCCTTCTCACCCTAACCCAAATTTCTTCTCCAGCTTTCTTCCCTCTATCTCAAATCTCACCTTCTAGTAGCATAACACCTTCTGAGAAATAAGTGATTCTTAGGCTCCGTTTGGTTAGGCATTTACTCGCCGTTCCGTTTACCGGAAACGCAACCCCGGCTATTTTTGTGTTTGTTTTTCCGACTCCCGTTCGGAACGCCGGCATTTAGCTTCTTGAGGAATTTTCTGCTTTAGCAACCGGCGGCCCCGACCTCCAATCAGTCGTGTTTCAGATTTATTTTGTAATTTCCTCAATCGCCCTCCCGCCATGCCGCGCGTAGGAACCGCCCTCCCATGCCAGATTTTTTGGGTTGTTGCCGGCGGAGGAGCCGCCCTCCGCCGCAGGCCACCTGCCCGGAGCCCACCGGCGGGTTCTCCGGGACCTGGTGAACCCGTCGGGGGTATCACGGCGGCAATCCGGCAGGGCCACTACCAGCTGTGGCCCTGATCGCACAGTCCCATATCTGGGCCTCATAGTCAGGGCCACTACCGACAGTGGACCTGTCGGAGACCCGCCGAACTACCCCCGGCGGGTTCGTCGGGGACCGGCAACCCCGCCAATGGGCTTCGGCGACTCTGCCTGTGGGCTCCGGGCGGCCTTTACCGTCGGCCTCCGCCTTCTCCAAGCCTCTGCCGCCAGTTAATCAAAAAAAACTTAGGATATGAAAGTTTAATAAAAAATTGACAAAAAAATATTTAATTAAAATATAATATATAAAAATAATCATATAATATATATATATATGAAAATTAATGTATAACAAATGCGTCATGCGATCTGTGCGAACTGCCTGAATTGGGCATCAAAATGGACATGTAATATATGAAAATTGACTGGCTCAACGAGACTTACAACTTTCATGTTGAACACTTTTTCTAATTTTACATGTATGAGCTGGATTTTTGCCCCGAAAATATTTGAAAAAACGAGACTAAGGACGCATATATTTAATAAATGGTAATCGATGTTTTGTCAAACGGTTCTTTGTTCGGAACAGCTCTGCAAACACAGACTACCTAAACAGATCTCAATTTCTAGCAACAAGTTTCCAACAACTCCATTTATAAACATGCATTTACAACAGCTCATTTTACATTTGCAACCGCTCTCTCAAATGAAGTCTTATTCTTTCATATTATATTATTGGTTTGATATTATTGTTACATTGATTTTACATTCTATAAATGTTTATGTATAGACCAATTAATTTTGTTACCGTAATGTATGCAATCAACCTGTTTTTTTATTTATTTTGGTGTATCAAGAGTCCCTCTCTAACTGTAGTTAGAAACTTAGGGGCGGAACTCCAGAATGGCCGCCATTATGGATAGGGGCGGAGCCCCAACACGATTGCAATTAAGGATAGGGGTCGAACCCGGCCGTCGCCGCCCCCCAACAAATGTTGCCGCCCGCACTGGGGACCCCGTGCCCTGTCACTTGTGTGTGTGTGCGTGTGCCCGCGTAAGCATATCATATCTCTTTGATCTTCTAATAAGTCGCATTGATAATTGCTAAGATCACCACACTAAATCTAAATATCATGTCTTTGATTTACGTTATTCTGAGTAGTCTGGCGCGGGGCTTACCATGTGCCCTACGTGATAATACCCCCCCCCCCCCCACACACACACACACACAAACACACAAACACACACACACACCTCTTAGCTCATTTGTGTGTTGTGTGCCGCCACAACACTATCCCAAGCCTTGTTCAATGTCCTCTCCATGTAGTTTATAAATTCATTATAGATTCTTGAACTTATAATTTATGAGTGAGCTCAAAAAAAACCTTGTTAAAGAGTAGCTAAGCATTTGACTATCAAGTACCATGAAAGAGGAAAACTAGTATGACTATAAACAACGTTATCAAACTTATTACCATCTCTCTTTCTCGATGACATGCACGAGCTCATCTGGCACACACCGCCACTTTTGGCATTCATCACAAAGAGCCCATGCCTTTTTACCCAAAAATGAAGACTGATCCGCGAAAATATTATATGGTTCTCTTGCTGAGTCACTAAAGACAGGTGTTGCAATATCATCTGTTGGATCCTTTTGCAAAGCATCAACAGCAATTATTCCACCTGCATCCAATAATGTATTAGACTATAAAATCACAAAAACATACATATATAAAAGAGAGGAAACAAGCACATGACTAATAAATAAATCACCGTGAATTTGACCTTCAAGCTTTGAAGCATTGTCGGTTGCTCCCAGAGATATACCCAGGTTATCATTGCCACTGGTAATAACATCAGCATTGCTAATTTTGTCAGACTTCAGTATATTTTCCGTCTGATGATCATATATAAATTTCCTTTTGTGCCAGTTTGAATCTGCACGTTTTGATTTTCTTTTGCACAACTTCTTTGTAGTACCAGTGCGAATTCGACACTCCTTGCCATTACCAGAAGGCAAGATTTCCTCTAACTGTTCAATGCCCTCATTCAGTGAATAAAGGTTGCTGGTCTCTGTTCTATTTTGTATTTCCAGGCGATGTTTATGCTTATCCAAGACAGCCAAACCAGGAACAGAAGAATTTACAAGAGACCTCTCAGGGTTTGATCCTATTTTGCGGTGATTTTTGAACAGTTTTGAACATTTGTTTCCTTTATCACATCCTCCTTTGCCCTTGAGAAAGCTCAAGGAGGCTTTCTTAACATCATATGACTTTGCCTGACAATCCAGCCTCTCCTCGCCAGGAGAATCAGAAGATAGAAATGGGCATTCACTGATTTGACCTAGCTTCTTCCCTACCGTTTCTCTCTTCCGTTTATTTTCTATTTTCCCTTTCATTTCTTTCTTTTCATTCAGTTTTCTATTTCCTTTATGACTTTTCTTAATATGTTTTCTCAGATTGCCACCTACTTGCATTTCTTTTGTCAATAATGGTAAACACGTTGTGGCTGGTTCGTTAAAATTTGATGCAGCAGAAGGCAAGCAATCTTCTTTCTTTGATTCCTGATTTTTATTATTCCTCTTCGAAGTAAACTGTCTTTTAATAAAAGAGGAACCCTCCAATGCCATGGTACCAACATCTATAAGGGGATTATAAACATCAGAATCAGGAGAATTGCCGGGATCCAATGGGAACTTGTCATCAAATGTTTCGGCAACAAACTCGAGATTTGCTAGAGATGAAACTCCGTGACAATCAGTTAAAAGGTTGTCGGGAGATGTTTCTTGCGTTAAAGTGCTCTCCAAGTCCTTTTCTCCCTGGTGCCTCTCTCGCATGTTTGACCTGACAACAGCATACCAGTTTTCTGACAAGTTTTGATCTAATTCAACTTTAACACCGGAAATTCCCGAAGCACTATTAAAATCAGAAGTTGGTATGAAATTTTCTATACCATTTTCTGCTGAAGGTTGTGCATCAAGAATAATTGGCTGAATAGAATGACTGAATGAAGGTATTTTATCTGATGAAATTGGAGAATGTTCATCCTTTACAGCAGTTGTTCTTTTTCTTCTGTTGACAACGCATCCTTCTTTCTTTGATCTACTTTTTCTGGCAGTATTTTGAATTAAATCATGCTTTATAAGCTCATCCTTTTCCTTGATAATAGAGAATAAACTTTCTTTTGTTCCCCACACACAGAGACGCGCCTTCCTGCGTGAGTTTCTTATTTGCCTTTTTACTCCAGAATCTCCAGTAAACATTGTAAGTATCTTTGGTGTACAAGAAGTGCTAGAACCAAACTTTCTCCTGCATTTTGTCCGATCACTTCGGATCTTGATTAATGGCTTAAATTTTACATCAGCCAAATTGCTCCTCAATGAAGCACCTCGTTTGGGATTGGAACGTCTAGTAGAAGTTAAAGAACTAGAATTTTCAATAAAAACAGGTACATTGCATTCTTCTATGCAACAGTCGTTGTAAATGTTGCAGTAAGCTGATGTCTTTTTGAAGGAATCAAATATACCTCCCTTGAAATCAAACTCTGAAGATGATATCTTCTCAGGCGTAGATCTTCCTCCTGCAGAAAAATATGTTGGTTCACCTGTTGATCCTTGTCCTGAACAGCTAGCTTCATGATCAGCAAGGGGCGCCCTTAAAATTTCTTCTTCGATTTTTTGAAGGCTCGTACCATTCTGTGTACCAAAAGGTTGGTCATTGTCTTTTGTTTTGCCGTCTAAGTTAGTTAAATTGACACCACAATTGTCAATGTTCGACTTGTAAGAGTCTACATTACACAAGCTTCGTATTCTCCCTTCCATTGAACTACCATTTGAGAATAACGGAGCAACGGCGCGCTCACTAGGAAGATGTGGATAGTAAAATCCATTGCCGTCTTTAGCCAAATCTCCATCAACGCCTACTTTTGAAGAAATCAGAAAGGAATCATAACCATTGCAGTTTCTACCATCATCAAACATCCTGGGCATGTACTCTTTAGCTCCAATGTCAAGCTGTCCTCTCAAGAGACTCAACTCAGGGAATTCAACTTCCTCTTCCTCCGCACGTACCCTAGGTACCTCTTCTGCTACATTCCAATGCTCTTCCTTGACAGATACCTCTTTCACATTACTTCTTCTCTCCTCTCTGCCCTCTAAATCCTTGCTAACCATACCAGAAAACGCATTTATATAATCATTGCAAATAAAAGAGGACGGAAACCTCAACTCCGCTGCTGTTTCCGTGCGATGATCTCTCAAATAGCTCTCAGAACTCATGAGAGAGCAATCGTTATCTGAATCAGGCAATGCAATGCAGCCCCTGCTATCCCAACTGTCCATTTAGAAGCACTTCTACCCCGGTTAGATGAGGAAGGAATTCCGAAGTTTCCCCCCTCAACCCCTCTCGCCAATCGGAGCAATCCAGCATGGATTTCGCATCCAACTTCTGGATCGCCGGAGATTTTCGTCTTTCCTTACAAAAACCCTAAAAACACATCAAATTAATCCAAAAACCATTAAATTAGAGTAAATGCGTGTGAGCCCAAAACCTATCTTTCGACTACCAAAAACATGTAAAATACACGCAAGGGAGCCATGACAAAAACAACGAGATCGCGAAAGGCATACTAAGATAAAATTGGAAGGAAACAAAAATCAAAAAGAAATATAGGTAAACCAGAAATCAAAGCCCCGCCGGTGAGATCAAAATCAAATTGAATACGGCGAAGGAAAATGAGTAGTCGGGAGGGAAGAAAACCTGGAAGGCGGCGGTAGCCTCCCGTAACTGCTTCGCCGGCAATGGCTGGAGTAATCGGGGAGGAGGAATTTGCCGGTCGCTAATTTCTCAGATAAGATGAGAACAACGACGACCTGGATTTTAGTCTCAGGGCGCAAGGGTTTACAATTCCTCCGCTCGTCCCTAGTCGGCGTCGAATGTAATTGGATTTTACTCATTTAATTTTTATATATATATAATTTCCAATAAAAAAGTCAATTACATAAAATTAGTTTATAATTCCGAATTTGTCTACACATAGAAATATAGAATTAGGAAATAAAATTTATATTTATATTTATATTTTTATTATATAATAATAATACGGTTTTTTTTTTAATAAATCTATGTTGGGTGGGTGTGTTCGTTTGATTTGGCGGTCTTGGAAGCCGTGAAAGTTGAAAAAGTAGACATTTTTATTTTCTAATTTGGTTGACTAAGATAGATCCGAATTAAAATTTTAACTATTTTCGTAAAATGAAATTATAATACAAAATCAATTCATCGATTATTACGTCACCTACATTGAAAATTATAATAAAAAATTTAAACCAAAAATTATAGTAGAAAAGGTTATAGTAAAATTGCTGACATAAAAATAGGGTGTTGTTAAGTGCACATTATTTTTGGCTATACGCACATCATTAATATGTGCACATAATAAATTTTATTTGCAGGCCAAAATGTTAAGTAAATACCATAAATTTTTTTTGCATATCAAATTATTAAATAAACAACAAAATAAAGTTCGACGTTTTTAACTTCAAATACAAAAAATTTCTTCCATTTTAGATTTCAAACCAACAAAAACAAAGAAAATAAAAAACAAAAATTCCAAATCATTTTCACTGACATAACTAAAAATTTGCACAGTTTATTTTTAAGTTCATGTAAACATGCACGAACATAAAGATATGAATATTAATTGCCTTAAATAAATAAAATATTTACAAGTTATTTAAAATTAAGGTTCTATTTGTTTGGGCGTTTCGGTACTCCGTTTTGGGCAAACGCCGTCGGAAGGCGGGTAAACAAATGAACCTCCGGCGGTGTTTGCTCCGTTTCCACCCGCCCGCCTTGAGAAACGCCCCAAAAAGCTCCGTTTGGAGCAGCCACCTCCCCCCTCCATTTCGAACACTTCGTTTCCACCCGCCGAATCGACCTGCCACCGCCGAAACAAATGAGGCCTAAATATTAATGCATGCACTATCATTTTTCTTGTTAAAGCTTCCTTTTGGCCGCCCCTATAAGCGACTCGGAACCAAATATTCTATAGTTTGGCTTGTTGTAGGATCCAATAGCACCCGTAGTTTTCTTTTAAATTCATTTTTTTTAATAGTCGATGATGTATTGTATTTTTGAAGTATCACATCTAACTCTACTTGTATGTCATGTGAAACGAGGCTGAAACTGGGGCGAGGGTAGGGTTTCGGTTTTCGGGAGAAAATAGGAGTTGGGTGTGCACTTAGGTTTAATATGGGTGGGATTGGAAAAAAATAGTGGTATAATTTATTTTAATAGTTTGGTGTGCACATAGCCAAAAGTGGTGTGTCCGTAACAGCGCCCTAAAAATATCTAGAAAGAAATTCATAGGTGATGGTGTCATCACCAATTTATAGGAATTTTGGCTTGCAAATAGCCGGAATTCTCGTGTCACCCACTAACGAAGAAGGAAGTTATGGATGTAGAATTTTCTCAAAGTGGTCAGCAAGATAGTCTAAAGTCAAATTAATATTCTCAGAATTATCCAGTTAACACTTTGATCATGCGGAAGCCCAAAGAGCAAGCTTAACACCAAATGCAAATAGAAGAACAAGCAGATCTTATATTCATTAACACTTCTTTACAATGCGAGGTATACATAGCGAGACATGATTTTGCTAGTACACAAGCTACAACAGAAAGCACAAAATAAGTCGGGCGGACAGCACGGGAGACCGCCTAGACAGCCCAGTCCGCCAAGGTTGCCGAAGCCGCCCGAGCTAAAGCTGCTACACGGCGAATAAAGCACGGAGTCCGCCGAGACCGCGAGGTCGCGCGGACACGTCGTTATTCGCAAACTGCTGATGAACAGACCGCCTACCCGCCTGAGACCGGCGGACAGGTTATTGGCACTAGCAAACGCTGAAGTAGAGTACCACTAACAAGCCGCAGAAGCGACCAGTTGAGACCGCAGAGACCGCACACTTCAATGTACTTGACCGAAGTCAAAGCCAAACTCCTGGCTCCTTGAAGCTAGCCGTGCGACCTGCACACAGCAAATCGTCATCTCTACTCAATCAGCGCGGACAGGAAAATCCAGACTGCAACAATTGCCCCAGCCCCACTTACTGTTCACTCAGTTACTGTAGACGTGTTGAGGGGGTCTATTTATAAGCGAGGTGAGGAATGTGGTCACCTCCCTAATGAATAGAGTCACCACCCCAGCTCGCGCATTGGCAAAGACCTGACTGCTGAGTCCGCATGGACTTAGCCGGATTCCAAGAAAACCCGTCAGGAGCAACAATGAAGATATTCACCAACAGGTAAACTCGCATTAGTCCGCCCAAACTGTGTGGACAAGGCACCAGTCTGCATAGCCCGCAAACACCTCACAAGGACAGCCACCACTGCGATAGTCCGCACACTGTATATGCAGACAAGGAGGCAGTCTGCACAGCTCGAAAGCCAAGCGTCCATCCGCCCCAAGTCCGCGACCAACAGCCAGTCCGCCCGATCAACAGCGGACTCGGCGGATACTGCGGATACACTGAACTTGTCACTGAATGTGACCAAGTCCAGAAAACCACCCAGAGCAAGCGCGAGTTCGACGGACACGACCCAGTCCGCCTGCCCCAAAGCAGATCGCCAACCACACCACCAGAAGGCAGATCTCGCAAGCCCTACTCGCACAGTTGTCAAGACATCGGCCACCTGCCGGACTACAACACCAGTTTGTGCAGTCCTCCACAGCAGCTAACACCTACTGCACCACCAGAGCTGAACTCGAAGGCCAGTCCGCAACAGCGGACACCGCGGACTCGCAAGTCCGTAAAGCCTCCCGCGGATAGAACTCCTAATCTGCCGGTTAACACAAGCTTGCAAATCTACAAGGCTGCAGATCAACTAAGCACTGCCAACAGCCCGCAAACAGCAGTCCGCTCAGTCCGCTTTGTTAGAAGCCTGATTTCCTTGGCCATAGACCAACCAGGCCGCACAGCAGACCGCTCAGGCCACACACTAGGTCGCTCAGGCCGCACAGGCTGCTCAACAGCCAAGCCACCAAGACAGCCAACACCCAGGCCACAACTAGCAGTCCGTCCATGCCGCGGATTTAGACCGCTCAGGCCACACAGTCCGCCCGGCTTGCCCATCACCCACTTCCACTTCACAAATTTCAACACTCCCCCTTAAAGTGAGAAGTGGTGATCAAACTCAGCAAGCTTCATAACCGCTGAACTGGCCCCTTCGACAGCGGCTTCGTGAAGATGTCAGCAAGATTATCTTCACTCCGAACATGCCCGACTAGAAGAGATCCCTCCAACACCTTCTCCCTTATGAAGTGGTGCTCGATCTCAATATGTTTGGTCCTTGCGTGACACATTGGATTGTTTACCAATTTGAGAGCACTCTCATTGTCACCCCGGAGTAAAGTAGGCTCTTGCACTTCTTCATGAACATCCTCTACAAGCCTCAGCAACCAGATAGCTTCCCGAGCAGCCAAGGTCGAAGCCTTATACTCAGCTTCTGTAGTAGACACGGACACAGAGTCCTGCTTCTTGCTACACCACGAAATGCAAGTTGATCCACAAGTGAAAAAATAACCCGAAGTTGATCTTCGATCATCCGAGTCACCACCATAATCAGAATACGTGTACCCAAGCAAAGTAAAGTCTGCATCTCTACTATAGAGGAGTCCCATATCAGAAGTTGTCATGACATACTTCAAAATGTTCTTTGCCGCCACTAGATGAGACTTTCTCGATTCAGTCATAAACCGACTTACTCGGCCAACAACATAAGCAATGTCTGGCCTTGTAATCGTCAGGTAGATCAAGCTCCCTACAAGAGCCCTGAACACCAAGAGATCATGAAGAATCCTTCCTTCATCTCGTCGAAGTTTCAGCCCATGTTCCAGCGGAGTACAACAACTCTTCCCTTCGCCCATGCCGAATCGACTCACAATGTGATCCGCATATCCCTTCTGGCAAATGAGAATCTCACTCTCCTTCCTCTCCACTTCAAGACCGAGAAAGTGAAGAAGCTCTCCCAAGTCTTTCATCTCAAAGCGTATAGCAAGCTCAGCCCTGAGCCTCGCTACTTCCTCCTCTGAATTCCCTGTGATGATCATATCATCCACATACAGAAGGACCAAGACTAGAAGCTCCCCCTTCTTCTTGACGAACAATCTAGAATCCAAGTTGGAAGCAAGATAACCACAGAATTGAAGATACTCTGTTATATTTCCATACCAAGCTCTAGGAGCTTGCTTCAACCCGCAGAGAGCCTTCCTGAGCTTGCAGACATAGTCCGGATGAACTTCAGAAACAAATTCAAGTGGATGATACATGAAGATGTCCTTATCAATTTCTCCGTAAAGAAAAACATTCTTTACATCATGCTGCTACATCCTCCATCCCTTGCAAGCAGCCAAGACGATCACCACTCCAACCGAAGTCATCTTTGCAACTGGACTAAATGTCTCCTCATAGTCTTTTTCATACTGCTGTGAGAATCCTCGAGCAACCAGACGAGCTTTGAACCTATCAATGCTCTCATTAGCCTTCTTCTTCAACTTATACACTCACTTCAAGTCACTGGAGTAATGTCATCAACCTTGGGCACAAGGTCTCATGTTTCATTCTTCTTGAGAGCGGCAATCTCATCCTTCAATTGTGACACAGGTTTCGCACCTAGCACTAGCTCAATCGTGAAATCTATCTCCCGTTGAGGCGGGGCTCCAGGAAGATCGGCAGGGAACACATCAGGGTACTCAACTACCACTGAAATACTATCTAACATAGGCTTAGGCTTTGCAACCTCCACTAGCGTAAAGAACAGCTCTGAACTAGCACGAACCGCCTTCACCACCTGAAGAGCATACATCAACGTCTTGCTCGACCCTTTCAAGCCCGTAAAAGTCGTCTCACGACTTGTTCCCAACTTGTCTTCCTTGCGACCGCAGTCGATATAGGATTGCTGCTCCGAGAGCCAGTCCATGCCAAATATTACGTCGAACTCCACCAGCGGTAGTAACGACGCTTGCAAATGGAACTATTGACTCCCGATACGAATCTTAAACACCCATTGGGCAACAACACATCCAGTTTTTCCTTCACCATCGAAGAAGGTACTCTGATGCGCGATATGAAACCTTCGGACAAAAAGGAGTGCGAAGCTCCCGTGTCAAAGAGTGCTCTCGCCGGATTCTCACAAATTAAAACAAATCCTATACAAGCAGTGGTAAGGCAACACACACATAACAAGTATTTAAAAATTAACTTGCTATAAATTTGAACCGTACCTGTCACCACATCCACTTGCTTGATGGCCTCCTATTGGACAAGATTATAAACTCTCGGTTGAGCCTGAGCATAATGGAACGCGGTTGACCCACCACCTTGCCCTTCTCTTCATATGTTGTTCTCGGCTTCCATTCGGACTTGGGACGTCCGCTCCAGCAATCACGGGCAAAGAGCCCCGGCTTCCCACAAGTAAAACATGCACCCGGGGTCCGACCCGTAGTCGCCCCAGAAGCACCAGAAGAAGAGGGCTGGACCCGAAGTCCTAGCCTTCTTATTGAACTTGCGATACCAAAACTTCGCATTAGCCAACACTTTGAACTCAGTATTCTTATCACCAAAGCTTTTCTTCGCTTATATATTCTTCAAGTCCTTCTCCAAAGACCGGGCCGTGTTGATCAGGGTCAAGAAGCCCTGCGTCATCGGCCCCGAGAGCAGTAACCTCAAGTCATTTCTCAGACCTTCGTAGAAACGGTTTGTCTTGCGCTCCTCATCCGCAAATGTGGAGCTAGCGTACCGACCCAAACGAGTAAACTCGTGGAGATACTCATCCACACTACTCTCTCCTTGCACCAATTTCAGGAACTCATTCTGCAATGCTATCCTCTCAGCCGAAGGGAGGTACCTTGCCAAGAACAGTCTCGAGAACTCCTCCATCGAGACGTCCATAATATGCCTACCCCTCAAGTGATGTTGCTCCAAGCCTTCCCACCACAACCTAGCATCACCGTCCAGAAGGAACGTAGCTATAGTGGCCATTTGCCACTCCTCCGTTTCAGTAGCTGTCAGGACTCTCTTCACTCGGGAGAGCCAATCTTCAGCTTGAGATGGGGTTCCCAACCCTGAGAACACGGGAGGATTAAAGCTCATAACGTGCTTGAGCTGCCTTTCAGTTGCTCTCCTCGGCACCAAAGGCTCCACCACTACCTGCTCCACTCTTCTCGGTTCATCCCTTTGAAGCGGTGCCTGCTCCATCGTAGGAGCGGGCTGCTGCATTTGCCTAGCAGGCTACACATTGATCATGGCAAACACTACTTCGGCCACCAATCGTATGGTTTCAGCCGAGGGAGGTGTTGTAGGAGCATCATTTGGTGCACTACTAGCCTCAGAAACTGGACGTTCTGACGACCCTGCACTGCTTTTGGTCACCTATAGTTGCACAAAACCTCGTTAAGCGACCAAACAAAATTGCAAAACACAATTATAGGAACACGCAGGTTCCTCAAACACGTGTATTTTCATTCCTAAGTGGACATTCATTGGTTCTTTTGATGTTATAACGATGACGCACACACATGTGCTCACCACCCCTTAAAAAGAATTCGCCAACGAATTAATTTTAAGCCTGGCCGAAACCAGTAGTCTGATACCAAATTGTAACACCTCATATCCGTCGCATATCATATAACAGTAGATCCGACCGGGGCCCGACGTCATATACCACAGACAGACCGGGTTGTTACTCAATGAAAACCATCCAACTAATAACCAATGTCCTACACAGAGTCATTCTAGCGAAAGTAATTATTAAAAGTTGCAAAATAAAGAACCCAGCCACAAACATGAATGTCCACTACTCAAAACAATAGGAATGAAGTACAATACACAAGTACCATGACCTTATGGACTTACAATTGTTTACTCAAATAACATGTTTTCCAAATCTCGGCACGCAGGCCGGTCACACATAAATAAAACAAGTAAACACTCAATTTAGGCCTTTAAGGGCCAGCTCAGCAACTTGGGCTTTAGCCCGCTATTTACCGCTCGGCTCCGCAGCACCTGCAAGCAACAATCCACCACAATGATGGCAAACAAAAGCAACGGCCAGCTATGCTGACCAAATTATACCGATCTTGCCCCCATAATCGAGGCGGCGATGCTCTTTCCCTGCACTTCGTTAGCATAACCAAACAGCATAGTGAAAAACACTTCATCACATGTGTGGACACGCACGGACACACACCCTGTGCACTCAGGGCACATTCTCGGTGAACACGGTCAAAGTCCGCTGACTCATCACCACCCCTTGGACGACAATATCTCGTGAGCATTTGGTCTTTCTGGCCACTGCCTAAGACCCTCCATCTATGTCAACGGCGAGTACCACGTGCCTTAGGTCACTCTAACCGAACCACATAGATCGGGTACGGTTCCGCCTAACCCGTTGCTCACATCGCAACGCCAACTTAAGTCGTCTGCGCGGGTCAAGCTTCCCCGAGTCCCGTTTCATCACTCACTTCACATAACCCGGTTATGTTCAAGTTGGCTGCCAGGCCACCATGTTGGCAGAATCACGCATCTGCCCTGTAACGTCCCTAGCCGATCCAACGTGACCGCGTCACGGCTCCGCTCTAGGCGACGCTACCGGGCTGCAGCCCAAGCACCCCAACCCCTCTCCATCCACAGGCGGGTTGTTGGTGGCCACAGCCTCCCTTTGGTGAGGTAAACTCGATAGTCAAGCCCGCACTACGGGGACTTCCCAGGAGGTCACCCATCCCAGTACTACTCCAGCCCGAGCACGCTTAACTATGGAGTTCTTTCAACTCTCATCACCAATTGAGCGTGGAAAGAACTCCATAGTTAAGCGTGCTCGGGCTGGAGTAGTACTGGGATGGGTGACCTCCTGGGAAATCCCCGTAGTGCGGGCTTGACTATCGAGTTTACCTCACCAAAGGGAGGTTGTGGCCACCAACAACCCGCCTGTGGATGGAGAGGGGTTGGGGTGCTTGGGCTGCAGCCCGGTAGCGTCGCCTAGAGCGGAGCCGTGACGCGGTCACGTTGGATCGGCTAGGGACGTTACAATAAAAAGTGCACTTTTATGTGAGGACCCTGACGAGCCTGGCTCACCAGCGCTGCATACGTCCTAGGCCCCCATCATGGACTGCAGTCCGTGCCACCCCAACCCCTCTTCGTGCCCCTGCGGCCACGGCGGGTTGTTGGAAACCGCAGCGTGAAGACCCTGACCACACAGCGCACCTGCTTACTGTGCTTCCGTCCCAGGCCCCACGGACTGCAATCCTCCCTTTGACGAGAAGTGATCCGGTTAAGCGGGCCTACGGGGACTTCCCAGGAGGTCACCCATCCCAGAATTTCTCCCGTCCGAGCACGCTTAACTATGGAGTTCTTTCACTTCTCATCACCAATTGAGCTGCATACGTCCTAGGCCCCCATCATGGACTGCAATCCGTGCCACCCCAACCCCTCTCCGTGCCCCTGCGGCCACGGCGGGTTGTTGGAAACCGCAGCGTGAAAACCCTGACCACACAGCGCACCTGCTTACTGTGCTTCCGTCCCAGGCCCCACAGACTGCAATCCTCCCTTTGACGAGAAGTGATCCGGTTAAGCGGGCCTACGGGGACTTCCCAGGAGGTCACCCATCCCAGAATTTCTCCCGTCCGAGCACGCTTAACTATGGAGTTCTTTCACTTCTCATCACCAATTGAGCGTGCTCGGACGGGAGAAATTCTGGGATGGGTGACCTCCTGGGAAGTCCCCGTAGGCCCGCTTAACCGGATCACTTCTCGTCAAAGGGAGGATTGCAGTCCGTGGGGCCTGGGACGGAAGCACAGTAAGCAGGTGCGCTGTGTGGTCAGGGTCTTCACGCTGCGGTTTCCAACAACCCTCCGTGGCCGCAGGGGCACAGAGAGGGGTTGGGGTGGCACGGACTGCAGTCCATGATGGGGGCCTAGGACGTATGCAGCGCTGGTGAGCCAGGCTCGTCAGCGCTGCATACGTCCTAGGCCCCCATCATGGACTGCAGTCCGTGCCACCCCAACCCCTCTCCGTGCCCCTGCGGCCACGGCGGGTTGTTGGAAACCGCAGCGTGAAGACCCTGACCACACAGCGCACCTGCTTACTGTGCTTCCGTCCCAGGCCCCACGGACTGCAATCCTCCCTTTGACGAGAAGTGATCCGGTTAAGCGGGCCTACGGGGACTTCCCAGGAGGTCACCCATCCCAGAATTTCTCCCGTCCGAGCACGCTTAACTATGGAGTTCTTTCACTTCTCATCACCAATTGAGCTGCATACGTCCTAGGCCCCCATCATGGACTACAGTCCGTACCACCCCAACCCCTCTCCGTGCCCCTGCGGCCACGGCGGGTTGTTGGAAACCGCAGCGTGAAGACCCTGACCACACAGCGCACCTGCTTACTGTGCTTCCGTCCCAGGCCCCACGGACTGCAATCCTCCCTTTGACGAGAAGTGATCCGGTTAAGCGGGCCTACGGGGACTTCCCAGGAGGTCACCCATCCCAGAATTTCTCCCGTCCGAGCACGCTTAACTATGGAGTTCTTTCACTTCTCATCACCAATTGAGCGTGCTCGGACGGGAGAAATTCTGGGATGGGTGACCTCCTGGGAAGTCCCCGTAGGCCCGCTTAACCGGATCACTTCTCGTCAAAGGGAGGATTGCAGTCCGTGGGGCCTGGGACGGAAGCACAGTAAGCAGGTGCGCTGTGTGGTCAGGGTCTTCACGCTGCGGTTTCCAACAACCCGCCGTGGCCGTAGGGGCACGGAGAGGGGTTGGGGTGGCACGGACTGCAGTCCATGATGGGGGCCTAGGACGTATGCAGCGCTGGTGAGCCAGGCTCGTCAGGGTCCTCACATGCCCAGTTTTCCGGGTGCACCTTGGAGTTAATCCCCAAGGCTCCCTATTGCAATCTACCACGTAGAAAACCCGAAAAACAAACATTCGCGCGGAGACTTCTCCGGCCATTCATGCAATGCAACATCACCGATCCAGACCAACTTGTCCGGGTAGGCTTCACACATCATGCCTATATCCGTTCTCGACTACAGACTCTACATGTATACAACGGGGATTATTCATGTCTACCCGAAGGAACGCCTCAACTCATTCGCAAGCTCGCGAGAGCGGGCTTCCTATGTAAAGAAAAAGAGGACTTCACATGTCCTAGGATGAGAATCGTTACCCTAACATTTTCCTTGGCGCCATGGAAATGTATGCGGATGAAAAGCAACGCAATCTCCTTGCCTCCGTAGATCCGAAGTCGGCTCGCAATTTGGAGCCCCGAAGCTTCGTCGGTGACCGGATCTAGCCTCCTTATTCTTCCTTGCTCTCCCCTCCCTCTAGATCTTTAGAAAGAGAATAGTAGGTTGAAATGAAGGATTTCCAACCCTATTCCCGGGTATAAGTCACCAGGAACAACCCCCAGCCGTCGGATCCCAAAATAATGAAACGAACAGCCAAGATTCGGAGCTGAAATGCAAAATCTGGGCTGAACATGGCCTGTGACACGCCCGTGTCCAGGGCCGTGTTCCCCATTTGCCATCGAAACCGACGCATCCCAAAAGAACACGGGCAACCAACACGCCTGTGTCAAACTTGACACGCCCGTGTCATCCAGAACACGGTCATATACTAAGTCGTGTTACTCCATCGACACAGGACCAACACCAACCTGAGAAGCACACGGGTCTTGGATACGCCCGTGTCTCATTTGACACACCTGTGTCACCACCGAACACGCCTGGGCTTCCAGGCCGTGTTTCACCCTTGAATAAAATCAGCCAACCACCCGAGAAGGTCACGACCTATGACACGCCCGTGTCCCAGGCCGTGTTCGCTGCTCGACGATCATCGACTCCAGAATTCGTCGACCACACGACCAGATTGTCGACCCAAGCACGACACGCCCTGGGACAAGCCCGTGTCCCAGGCCGTGTGCCCCCTGCCAAATTCCAAACTTGGCTCAAAACGCCTCTCATCGCTTTTTTGAGTTTCGGGGCGTTACAAGTAGTATATGTGTTGAATGAATGAGCTTCACTCAATGCCAAAGTACTTAGACAATTTTACTGTCTCTTGGCGTTGAGTGAGTTACCTTCTCTCAACACCAACCTGCTTAAAATATAAATTTGTTTCTAGGCGTTGAGTGATTCAGCTTCACTCAACGCCAACTTGCTTTCTCAGCATTCTGCTGCTTGACATTGAGTGAGTGAGCATCACTCAACGCCAAACTCCTTACACAAAATTCTGTCTTCACTAGGCGTTGACAGCATTGAGTAAGTAATGCACACTCAACGCTTTTTGCCTTAATAATTTTAGTAGCCTCTTCTGTATGTATGACGTTGAGAGCATTGCGTGAACATATCTCACTCAACGCTTTCTGCCTTAGCAATTTCTGCTTCTACAACATCTTAAGTGTTGGCAACATTGAGTGAGCATGCCTCACTCAAAGATTTTTTCTTTAACAAATTATGTGTCATGGCTTTGAGAGCGTTGAGTGACCACGCCTCACTCAACACTTTCTGACTTAGCCAAAATTTTTGTATTCTTTAAAAGTACTGGCTTTGACTGACTGAGTGTTACTCAACACTTAAGAGACTATGACGTAGAGTGAATGACCTTCACTCAACGTCTGTGGACTTAGCCACATTTCTGCCTCTTAAACCTTAGGCATAGACTGTCTTAGCCAACCTCACTCAACTCTGAACTGAGTTCGACGAATGCTGAACTAAGTTCGACAAACAGCGAGCTCAGCTCGACAAACTCTGAACTCAGTTCGACGAATTTATACTTGGCCAAATTTCTCAAACTATGAGCTTAGTTCGACGAACGATTTGCTTATCTCGACAAACTCTGAACTAAGTTCGACGAATTTGGACTCAGCCAAATTTCTCAAACCATATCTTATGTAAGAATTTTCCTGACTTAGCCACATAGGCTACCGTCCCATCACTGTCATCTACTGATATATATATATATATATATATATATATATATATATATATATATATATATATATATATATATATTTGACAAGATTAACTTCCTCAAATCTAGGACATTGTGGGCAATGGATATTGTGGCGTTGAGTGAAGTCGGATTCGTCAAGTATTCTCGATGAATTCGTCAAGTAAGGCTAGGTTGGCGTCGGGTTCGTCGAGTATTAGGTGCGACGTTGAGTGGTTTAGTCTTAGTTCTGAGAGCATTGAGTGATCTCGAACCTAAGGCAAATTCGTCGAGTAATCTCGAAGAATTCATCGAGTATAGCTGGCTTGGCGTTGAGTGCGCTGAGGGCACTCAACGTGGTGTTGAGTGAAGGTTATTCGCCGAGTATCACATGTCTATTCGCCGAGTATCATAAGTCTTATCCGTCGAGTATTGTAGCAATTCGTTAAGTATCCATTTAGTTTGTCGGGTATCCTCACTGAATTTGGTCAGGACTTAGAATATTTTACTGTTTCATGTTGGATTCTTCGTGAATGGTCCTTAGAGTAAATTTCAGGGCTTGTTTAGGTATTTCTTTGGGATTAGGCTTGAGTTTTGGTTAGGGGTGTTTGGGTATGATGTTTCTTAGGTTATGAAGGTTGGCAGTGGATAAAGGACCACCAACTGGATGCTGGTTTGTGAATCATTACCCTTGGTGGTGGTTTGGTCCCTATTTTGTGGACTGTTGGGTTGTGTTGGGCCAGGTGGCCACCACCGCAGTGCCTTTTGTAAGACGTTTGGGTCTGGAAGCCTAGTATTGGACGTTTTGTTCACCGAATCCGGCCCGGTTGTTTTTACCAAGAGTTAATGATTCACGTTTTCGAGCTCTTTTATACTCGGTTTGCTTCTTAGTTCAGTTTATGCTACTTCATGCTTAGCCTTGCAGATTTTGTCGAAGTATGGTTTCGTTCCGCACTTGGTGCAAATTTCTTTTAACTCTATTATTGTAAACCTTTTACATTACCTGTTTCTATTTGACTAATCAGCTGTGGTTTCAGCTTATCTTTATAGTTAGGTTTGGTAAACCCATTCTTATCTTTTTTTATTCATTACTGTTGAAGTATTAGACCGGGCGGACTTGCGGTCTTGTCTGGCGGTTTGTAGACCGGGCAGTCTATCGGTCTCATATTGCGGCTTGTTCTTATTCTGCTGGAGTTGCCGAGCGGTTGCCCCATCTGTCGAACCGCGCGGCCTGTGCGGTCTTTGTAAATTCTAGCCGCTCAGCCCTATATATGTTTAGTCCCACATTGTTTGTTTGTACTCTCTCATATCTCCTCCATTCTATAAAAGGGAGGTCATACCTTTGTAAATGATATCTTTTTTGGATAATAAAATTTCAATTATTCAAATTTCTGTCTATTTCTTAGCTACTTATTCACTACTTTTACATAGTATCAGAGGACTCGGTCCTTTCCACCTGAGTACGCTCTCTCTGATCTCGCGGCCTCTTCTTTCTTCTCCGCGGCCTGTTTTCGCGGCTTGATTTATCTTCTGCCCGCTGCTCTTGTTTGCGCGGCTTGTCCCTTCCCGCGACCTATTCTCGCGGCCTGTCTCTTTCCGCGGCCTGTCTTCGCGGCTTGGTTCCTTTGCTCTCTCTTCTCTTCTGTTCGCTTGTACTCTTTTAGTTCGCGCGACCTCTTCCCTACACTTTGGTCTGCTTCCTGGCCGCTGGTATTCTGCCCCCGTGCCATTGCAGCTTCTTCTCTTCAGCCCGCTGCGGTTTCATACGTGTTCGCTGCGGTTTCTTTCTCGTGTCCCGGCCTCCTCCTTAGGTCGTGCGGCTTGCTCTCCGTTTTTCTCTCCCGCGGTCTATCTTCTTCTCGCGCGGTTTCCTGCCTTATCTATGGCTACTTCCGGTCTTTCCACTCCCATTATCTCTACATCCACAGCTCATGCCGCTCCTGCTCCTCCTACTCCTTCGGGCAACCTTGGCACGCTTTCTAAGCTTGTAGGCTCCAACTATCCCGATTGGAGTGTTTCTTTCACCTTTCTTCTTCGCTCACAGCGCAAGCGTCATCACCTCACCGATGACCCTCCTCCTCGTAACTCTCCTGAATTTGATGACTGGGATGCGAGTGATGCCCTTGTCCGTACTTGGCTGGCCAACAGCCTCTCTGATGAGTGCCTTCCCGTCATTCACCATGATGAGACGGTCAAGGCCACCTGGCTTCACCTAGCTGCTCTCTATTCGAAGGGGGGCCAGACGTCCCGCATTTATACTCTCTATGCGGACCTCTTCGCCCGCCCTTCCATGTCTCCTGTTGCGGCTCATCAGCAGGTTCAGGCTCTTGGCGCAGAGATCCTCCAGAATCGCCCCTTCTCCGCGGACTTGGCCCAATAGCACAAACACTTCCAGGAACTCCTGGTTGTTTGTTATCTTCTCAGTCTTCCCGATTTCTATGATATGATCCGCCAGCAGATCCTGGGTGAGGCAGAATCTCCTACTTTGGATGCCACTGCGGCTCGCATTGCCGTTGTTACTTCGCTGCTCCAGCGACCTCTGTTGGCCTCCCCCCCTTCCTAGGACTCCTTTGCTCACCAAGCTCAGAAGGGGGGCCCTAGTGGCCGCGACCACTCCGGCGGACGGGGTTCGTCCAGGTTCCTCTGCTCTCACTGTGGTCGTACCGGCCATTCTGTTGACCGTTGCTGGCAGAAACATCCTCATCTTCGCCCTTCCGGTGATGCTCCTTCTTCGGCCTCTGTGTTGGGTATATTGGAATATATGTACCTGATTTGAAGAAGTCTCACCCTACTCAATGATATACATCAAGGTGTATTTGATGTGCTTTGAGTTTATTTGTGCAGGTTAAGTAACTGCAGGTTTGCAGGAAAAGTTTCTAAGTCCATATGTCGACACCCAGAAGAAAAGTGTCGACACTTAAGAAGACTTGTGTCGACACCCAGAGAAGATGTGTCGACACTTGGAGTAATTGTGTCGACACTAGGAAGGCAGAGTCGACACCAGAAGTAAAGTGTCGACACATACAGGTAGTGTCGACGCACACTGAAGAATTGTCTAAAGAATCAGTGTCGACACCCAGAGGAACTTTGTCGACATCAAAAGTGTCGACACTAGGAGGCTGTGGCGACACTCAGCAAACTTCAACAAAGTTCAAGTACATGTGTCGACACAAAGGAGATGTGTCGACACTCAACAAAAGTCTCAACAAATGAAGAATTTGTCGACACAAAGGAGATGTGTCGACACTCAGCAAAAGTTTCAACACAGAAGGTATGTGTCGACACAAAGAAGATGTGTCGACACTTAGCAAGTTTCAACACGAGAAGATGTGTCGACACAAAGGAGTTGAGTCGACAATTAGCAGAAATCAACTAAGTATTGAAGAAGGAGGAGTTGTGTCGACACACAGGATCAGTGTCGACACATTCTGAAGAAGCAGTGTCGAGAAGCAATTTCTACAACACAAGGAGTTGCGTCGACACCATGAAGGCTAGTGTCGACACTTAGTCTACTTGTGTCGACACTTGGTCTATTTGTGTCGACACTTAAAGACTATCTGTCTCGACACTTTCAGACAGTGACAGAGATTTCAAGAAGTGACTGGATGACTTGACAGCTGCCATTTCAACCGGTCAACTGCTACTGTCAGAGCTGTCAGAAGATCGTTAGAAACCGGATTAGCCTGTCACCATGAAGAAAGCCTATATAAAGGCCTATTCCTTCATCAGAAGGAGATTGAGAAAAAGAGAACATAGCAATCAATGAAGTGAGAAACAACAAACCAGAAGAAGACCTTCAAGTGAAGATCTAAGAAGTTGGAGAGAGAAAGCTCCTTTTAAGAAGACAGCTATTGAACCAGGCTGCCAAGAAATTTTCAGATTGAGATCTGATTCTCAAGTCAGCAGTTGATTGAAGATCATCTGCATCGAGATACAACCCTACTGTGTTCTAATTCAAGAAGCTTTGAAGAAAGCCAAGGGAGGTTGATCTCTGCAAAGTTCTTTCAAGAACTCATCAAGAAGCCAGTCAACTCAACTTTCTCAATCAGAGTTGTGGTTATTAATCCTTGTACTTTTTATTTTCTGTAGGATCCTAAGGGATCTGAGTTGTAAGCCTATATTTATAAAGGCTGAGTGGTAGGGCTTGTGTGCCTGAGTGTAGGAGATACATTTCTCTGAGTATAGGCCTTGTTGAAGGCTGAGTGTAGGCCTTGTTGAAGGCTGAGTGTAGGTCTTGGTGAAGACTGAGTGGTAGGGCTTTGTGCCTGAGTTGTAGGAGTGGGATCACTCTGAGTTGTAGGAACCTATTTGGGGTTCTGAGCTGTAAGATCTGTGGATCTGAGAAGTAGTGGAGAAGTTAGGCTGAATCTAGTACACTACTAGATAGGCGAGGGGGGAAAGTGGATGTACCTATACCTTGGGGAACCACTATAAATCTTGTGTGCTCTCTGTGATTGTATACTTGTGTGATTGTTGTGTTATCTGTGCTGTGAATTGCAATTATTGTACTGTATTTCTGCCTTAAAAGTTTAAAAAGATTAAGTGCACCTATTCACCCCCCCTCTAGGTGTTTAGGCACTAGTTCTTTCACTCCGCCTCCTCTCGGTCGTCTGCCTCTGTGGCCACGACTTCAGGTAGTGCCCACGTCATTACCCAAGGTAAATGGTTGATTGACTCCAGTGCTACAAATCATATGACTGGCAACCCTCATTGCTTCTCCCATCTTGAGACGCATGACCGCTTGCCCCCGGTTCGTGTGGCGGATGGTTCGCCATCCCCAGTTCATGGGACGGGCATGGTTCAACTCACCCAATCGCTTTGCTTGGAGGACACTCTCTATGTCCCGAAGTTCCCGTGCAATTTATTATCTGTTACTACTTTATGCCGGTAACTTCAGTGCTTCGTCTTATTCACTCCAACTGCTTGTTCTTTTCAGGACCCGAGGACCCAGCGGACGATTGCTACTGGGACTGAGAGCGGCAGACTCTATTTTCTCGACAACGTTTCCACTCTGTCCGCCTCCTCCTCCTCTCCAGATCTGCTTCAATGACATCTTCGCCTTGGACATCCTCCTCCTCGGATTCTTCGACAGCTTCTGCCCCACTTACCTCCTATCAGTTCTCCGCTTAACTGTGATGCGTGTCAGCTTGGCAAACATCATCGCTCCTCCTTCCCCCCGAAGCAAGGCCGTGGCTCCTCTCGCCCGTTTGATCTCATTCATTCTGATGTCTGGGGTCCTGCTCCTACCCTCACCGTTGGTCGGGGTAGTTCTTACTTTATCACTTTTATAAATGATTTTTCTCGATGTACCTGGGTGTATCTATTAAAAGATCGCTCTGAACTCTTTTCTGTTTGGCAATCCTTTTATTTTATGATTAAGACTCAATTTGACATTTCTATTAAAGTTTTACGCTCTGATAATGCTAAGGAATATCTTAGCCATGAATTCTCCTCTTTCTTTCGGCAACATGGTGTTCTTCATCAAACCACCTGTGTTTACACCTCCCAGCAGAATGAGGTGGCGGAGCGTAAAAACTGTCACCTCCTTGATGTCGCTCGCACTCTCATGACACAAATGCACGTACCCCGCTCCTACTGGGGCTACGCTGTGCTACTCGCCTGCTATCTCATCAATCGTCTTCCTTCCACAGTTCTCCACGGCCAGACCCCCTTCTCCATTCTCACCCCCGCAAGGAACCTTTTCCTCTCCCTCTTTGTGTCTTTGGGTGTACGGCTTTTGTTCACACCCCATCCGCTACCCGCGACAAGCTTTCCCCCCGTTCCACCAAGTGTGTCTTTTTGGGGTACTCTACCACTCAAAAAGGCTATTGCTGTTTTGACCCCGTCTTGCGGAAATAATTTGTCTCCGCAGACGTGACATTCTTCGAGAATGCTTCCTACTTCTTTCCTAACTCCTCTCTTCCTCCTGATGTCTCTGCTTCTCCATCGCCTCTCTCCGTTCCTTCCATGCCTCTCGACATCTCCACCTTTCCCCCCTCTCCTCCTCCGTCTCCTTCCTTGTCCGTCTCACCCCCTACCCCTCCTTCCTCTTCTCCGCGACCGTCTCTCTCTAGTCCCGGGCCATCCTTCTCCGCCACAGACGCTCCGGTTGCTGAGGCTCCCATCGACCTGGATCTTCTCATTGCTCTTTGCAAAGGGGTGCGGGCGTGTACTCAACACCCGCTTGCGGCAGTTGTTTCCTATGATCGACTTTCCCCTTCTCGCAGGTGTTTTGCCTTGGCTATCTCCGCTGCTTCAACTCCCCGCACCTACCAGGAGGCTCTTGCTATCCCTCATTGGAAGTCTGCCATGGATGAGGAGATGTCTACTCTTACTGAACGGGGTACCTGGACCCTTGTTCCTCCTCCAGTGGGTACTGATGTGGTTGGCTGTCGCTGGGTCTTTGTTGTGAAATTTCGCCCCGACGGCACTGTGGATCGCTACAAGGCCCGGCTGGTGGCCAAAGACTTCACTCAGACTTACGACATTGATTACTTTGACACCTTCTCTCTGGTTGCTCGCCTCAGCACCATCCGGGTTCTTCTCTCTGTGGTTGTTAACCGGGATAGGGCTATTTCCCAGTTTGATGTCAAGAATGCCTTTCTCTATGGCGATCTTCAGGAGGACGTCTACATGGAGCAACCTCCTGGGTATGTTGCTCAGGGGGAGACACGCGTATGCCGTTTGAAGAAGGCCATTTATGGCCTAAAGCAGAGCCCTCAGGCGTGGTTCGACAAGTTCAGTGGTATTGTGGCTGTCATCGGCTTTACAAGGAGTTCGTCCGATCACTCTTTATTCATTCGCAAAACGGCCTCGGGACTGGTAGTTTTGGCAGTGTATGTGGATGATATTCTTCTTACCGGCGATGACCAAGCTGGGGTGGACTTGACGAAGAAACACCTCTGTCAACACCTAGTCACGAAGGATATGGGCTCCCCAAAATACTTTTTGGGAATAGAAATCTCTCGGAAGCGTGACTCGTTGGTTCTCTCCCAACGGAAGTATGCCCTTGATCTTCTAAAAGAGGCAGGATTGACAGGTGTCAAACCAGCCCGGTTTCCCATGACTATTTGAGAAGACAAAACGTGGACGGATGACTCGCCTCTTCTATCTGATGTCACAAGGTACAGACAGTTGGTGGGCAAACTCATCTATCTCACAGTGACCAGACCCGACATCTCCTATGCTGTAGGCAAGGTCAGTCAGTTTATGCAAGCTCCCAGAGAGTGTCATCTTCAATCTGCCTTGAAGATTTTAGAGTATGTCAAAGCAGCACCGGGCAAAGGGCTAATCTTTCAGAAGAATGGTCATCTGAGGGTTGAAGCCTACTCAGATTCAAGCTATGCGGATGATAAAGGCGATCGTAAGTCCACATCAGGTTTTTGTACATTTGTTGGAGGAAACCTTGTGAGTTGGAAGAGCAAGAAACAGTCTGTTGTCTCCAGATCCAGTGCAGAAGCCGAATACCGGAGTATGACATCAACCACGTGTGAGTTAAAGTAGTTGCGGGCTCTCATGCTTGACCTAGGAGAGGTCTATGACTATCCTCTTCCTATGTTCTGTGACAACAAGGCTGCTATATACATATCCAAAAATCCGCTCTTCCATGAGAGAGCAAAGCATATCGAGGTTGACTGACACTTCATTCTGGAGGAGATTTTGAAGAAACAAATTTGTACTCTGTTTGTCACCTCTGACAAAGAATTGGCGGATATCTTCACAAAACCGGTCTCTACTTCCTTCTTCCACATTTGTGACAAGCTGGACATGATTGATATCTATTCTCCAGCTTGAGGGGGAGTGTTGAAGTATTAGACCGGGCGGCCTTGCGGTCTTTTCTGGCGGTTTGTAGACCGGGCGGTCTATCAGTCTCATATTGCGGCTTGTTCTTATTCTGCTGGAGTTGTCGAGCGGTTGCCCCATCTGTCTAACCGCGCATCCTGTGCGGTCTCTGTAAATTCTAGACGCTCAACCCTGTACATGTTTAGTCCCACATTGTTTGTTTGTACTCTCTCATATCTCCTCCATTCTATAAAAGTGAGGTCATACCTTTGTAAATGATATCTTTTTTGGATAATAAAATTTCAATTATTCAAATTTCTGTCCATTTCTTAGCTACTTATTCGCTACTTTTATAATTACTTGCTTATTTCTTTTGCCACTTGTAAATTTCTTGCTAAGGTGTTCTTCCTTTGAATGCCTCGGGTTTAGGGATGTAGCCGGTGGAGCGGCTGTGTTGGGTGGTAGCTTGTGGATTGCAGTTGTTCCAGTGGTTTTCCTTACCGTTGTGAGGTAGTTATTTTTTCAGTTTTAGTTCAGACATGCATACTTTCAGTGGGTTCGTGTCAGGTCGTTGACGTCCACTGGTAGTTTTCTTTTGGAATATTGAATACTTTGCTAAGCAGCTAGTTTACCTCTTTATGGCTATTTTTATTTGTTCTCTGGAAAGGTTTTATGCTAGGTTACATGTTAGGTATTTTAAAGTATAAAAATTACTATTATTACTTCATACATGCCATATTTGAATTCTAAATCACAATATTTAGCAGTCGTAAATGCTACTTTTGTAACTATTATAAATCTAGAGTCTTGCATATCATGAGTTGTCCTCCGAGGATGTTTATACTCATGTAGGATGTCTAATATTGTAAATATAGAATTTTTCGCAGCGTATAATTATATTTTCTCGTGGACTAGATGAGTAACTGAATCGAGGGATATGACTAACTGCTTAAACTTTAGCTGGATTTTCCTCTTAATAACTTATAGACCTTTCATAAAAGTGTTAAGTTAGAGTTTTGTCTGAGCATTTGCAATTATCCCCTGCTGTGTTTTCTCTTACTCTGATACATCGTTAAATGTGGAGAAAATGCGGGTTGTGACAATGCCGCATCAACCGTTGGTCGTACTCACCTCCCTCCTGTGCTCGTGGTCGTTCGCACAATGGGGAATTGACATCCTAGGACCTCTCCCCGTAGCGACAGGAAAAAGAAAATTCATAATCATGACCATCAACTACTTCACCAATTTGGTAGAAGTCAAACCCCTCGCCAAGATAACTGAAGAAAATTCAAATAAGTTTGTTTGGAAGAATATCGTTTGCCGTTTTAGAATCCCGACAATTATTGGTGCATATAACGATACTCAGTTTACTGGGAGATCATTTACCAATATGTGTGAAGATTAACAATCAACCTTTGACACATGGCCATAGGGCATCCGCAGGCAAACAGACAAATAGAGGTGACCAATCGAATCATCCTAAAGAGATTGAAGGCCCACCTTCAGGAAACATGGGCAGTGGGTAGATGCACTCCCAAACGTATTATGGGCATATCATACTACAAAAAGAACGCCAACCAGAGAAACTTTGTTCAACATATGTTATGGTTCTGAAGAAGTTATTATCATGGAAATTGGCATCCCATGTGCTCGCATACAAGCTTTCAACTCAGAAGCAAACAACGAATAACTTTGAGAAAATATAGATTTCACTTCCAAAATCAGAGATACAGCAGCTCAATGAATCACAGCTTACCAAAGACGTGTGGCTCATTTATACGATCGGAAAATCAAACCCAAGCCAATCACTATCAGGGATTTGGTCTTGCAAAACATCAAAGTAGCCGACAAGGGACCACGCAAGGACAACCTCTCACCGGTCTGGGAGGGTCTGTTTGTTCTCACCTCAGTCATCAATCCTGGAATATACAAACTCAGGACTGCAGAAGGGAATACACTAACTAGTCTTTGGAATGCACAAAATTTGTGTTGGTTCTATCAGTAACTCATTTCATTTTTGTAAATACTCTCTAACCCTAGTAAGTCACAGGACTGCACTCATGCACAAACTACTATCTAATATTTCTTTTAATGCATTACACTTTATCTACACTACTTGCTGCTAACTCTGCCATTGCTGAAAAATTCGGGGTAAGTCCCCAGGGCCTTACACCAAGTGCACGCCCTTCATCGATAGTCGCAGGATGGGCCCCTGGATGCCTACTACAGCTACCAACCGAAGGTCCACCCTTCTACCAACGCAAGTGGGCGAAGGCCACCATCATTGGCCCCCTCTCTTCTACCAATGGATTTGAGTGCTCGCCCTTCACTAGTGATTGCAGGATGGGTCCCTGGAAGCCTCCCACAATTGCTGATTGAAGGACTGTCCTTCTTCCCCGTCAGTGGGCGAAGGCCACTAGCGTTGGCCCCCTCGTGCTTCTACCAGCAGGTTAAGGTCAGCCCTTCACCATCTATCAGGGACCACGTCCCAACGATCTCCCACTACCGCCGATCGAAGGTCCACCCTTCTTTATCGCAGTAGGTCTTGAGCGCTCTCAAGAAGTCGCACTGTCTTCTCAACCGAAGTCTTCTCCGTTTGAAGCTCAACCCGCAACCACGCCACATCGGCCTTTAGCTCTGACTCAATCTGTCCAAATAAAGAAATATCACGATATCGCCTCCCTATCAGATCTAAAAGAGAACCTTGCGCTTGTCAAAGCTTCTCCTGAAGTACAAGATGCTAATCATTTAGACCTACGTAATAGACGTTCCACATAAGGGCAATCATGACTTGAACACTGATCTACAACAAAAATAATAGGTCAAAATTTGAAAAAAAACAACAAAGTCAAGGAAAAATGATGCACTTACCATAATATTCATTGCATGCAACAAAGAAGATGCGCGTTTCCATTTCGCCGACTACGACACCGGAACCTCCTCGCGAGGGATACGAGGGCAGAGGAACCCAAGACCTCAAGATCCGGATTAGCCGGCGAGGCACCGTCAACTCTAGAACTTGAAGGAACTGCCCCTTCTGGACGCGCTCTTGGTTGAGTAGAAGGACGATACCCAGGAACTGAATCATCACATCCCTCTAATATCAGCTTTCTCTTCCGATGATGAGCCAACGACACTGTAACAGGGTGCCCTGAGTAGATGGAAAGGCCGCATAGTGGCAAACGCTTCTCCTCTACAAACAATGAGACACTGAAGAGAGGATTCACAATTGAATGTAGCTCGGTAAACCCTAGCATCGAGGTAAACTCGCGATCACGTCCCTTTACTCAACGACAATGATCTGACAAAACGTTCTAAAGGTCTAGTAAACCCCGACTATTTTGAATATATCCATATACTGTGTTCCTATAGCGCTTGTATACCTAACTCTCGAACTCCAGTCATGATGCGTATCATCCCGAGAGGAGTAAAATGTGACATCGCTACCCCACAATGCTTCAAGATCTCAATCATCTCTTTGCATGGCGGTAAGCAAAACTCACACCTCAACGATGACACGCACAACATCATCCAACCCACCGGAGGATTTTGCACCCAGTCCTCAGCATGCAATGTCTTTATCTCCAACCCGATAGGTATATTAAATTCCCCCTCTAGACAACAATCTGTTTTGTAGTAAGTGAAGAACGTAGTCACATTGTCGGCCTTGTGCTCAATGCCTTGATATCTGTACAAAAATATGTATACACGTCAAAAGTAACTGAGAAAAACTGATATAACTTGCATGCGAACATTGCACGTACACAAGCACGTGCGACATACACACAGGTACGCTCTACACCAACATAGGATGTACAAGCCGGAGCAACCCATATACACGAATAACCGCGTACGGATGCTCTTCGGGAACGAGAATGCCCGCCCCGCGCACGGGTGCGCCTGGCAGGCGGAGCGTCCCCCGCTCATGCATGCCTCGCACCTAGTTGTACCATGCGCGTACCTTGCATGCGAAAGCGCCTTGTGCATGCCTGTGTCATGCGTGTGCGTCAAGCATTCTTTTTCGCCTCACCATGACACCACTGACTGCTTCTTCTCACGCCCTTACTTCACTTCCGCCATGGAAGTCAAAATCCGTGGGGAAACAAAAAGCCCTCGTACTCCTCTCACTCCGGCTCGGGACTTCAGGGACTTTAAGGGGCAAATGATGGTGTCATCCCTAATTTATAAGAATTCCTGGTTGCAAATAGCTGGAATTCCTGTGTCATCCCCCACTAACGAAATAATAAGTTATGGAAATAACCACCATAAGCATGGTCCACACACCCGATCCTCGTCTTAACTGCCATGCGCACGATCCTAACAGCCGCTCATGGGATCCAAACCGTCATGCCCGACCGCGGACGGCCACGATGGCCAGCAGGCACCACCTCCTTAGCTGTCGCGCGCCACCAAACACATAATCGACCTCTGCTTGGCTGCCCGACACACGGGCTGCCTAAACTAGCCTCCGCAAGGACGGACGCCGCTTGGTCAGTTGATGCCTGGGTAGTCTCAGTTCCGGGCAGCCATCGTGAGTCTGGCCACCGCTTGGCAGCCAGACATATGGGCGGCCTCGACCTCTGCGAGGTCGCTTGCCGCCTAGCTGCCTGAAACACGGTGAGCCTCGACCTCGGTCGACTTCCATAAGGCCGACCATCATTAGGCTGCCTGGTGTGCGGAAGGTCTCGGCCTCGGTGGGCCCTAGCATGACCGGACGACACTTGACTGCCCTACCCACGGGCGACCTTGGCTTCAGCCCTGGCTGGGCTCTGCGAGGCCGGCCGTCGCTTGGCTGCCTGGCGCACGAGCGACCTCAGCCTCATCCCCGACCAGCCTCTACCAGGCCAGCCACCCAGTGCGGGGCCTGCCTCGGCCTCAGTCGTCCCCCGGGTGGTCGGCGGGTGCTTGGCCGCCTAGCGCATGAGCGGCCTAGGCCTTGACCAGCCTCCACAAGGGCAGTTGACGCTTGGCCGCCCGACGAGCCTCCACTTCGTATGCGTTTGCCACCGCTGCCAGAGAAAAGTCCTTAGCCTCAGGTGATGTGGTTTGTCACCCGCCGAGCACCTCTCACTCTCTCACCTCCAATTATAACGAACAGCGGCTTGTCCCACTCGCTTTCTTTCAAAAAACGATATAAAGCAACACCATATAGTGGAAGTTTGGTCGACACCATTCTAACCCGTGGTTTTCACCCCAATTCAAGGGCTTTCAACGTAAAAAAATCTCCTGACAACTTCCCTTTTTGAGACTGCACTCTCAACTGCTCCGCGGATTAACGCGGTTCAGTTAGTCCGGTCTACCTAGAGTCTCCATTGGACCTCAACAATAGAATTTTTTATATACAAATTAGGAACGTTTATATGCATACCAATTAAATTTCTTGTTCTTGCTCCACAATTGAGTTCGTAGTTCCTCCCCTTCTAACCTAACTACCACTCTAGCTACCACCTGATTCCAGGCCATATCTCTCACCCCGCTAAATCTTCTCATCACCTCTCTAACCACTCTCCTTCAATCACATCCCTCTATACAGTTCCAATCACCCTTATAGTGCAGCTTCTGGAATGTTTAATTTAGCCATCATCCAAATCCGGGACTGTCCCCTTCCACGTCCCATGTCTCCCTCCGACAAATATCTGTTGAATTTTGTGAAGTGGAAGTGGTTGACGGGACAGGCCGGGCGGCCTGGGGCGGACAACTTTGGCGGACTAGGCGGACAGGGCGGACTGTGATGTGCGGCCTGGTGGAAGGTCTAGTGAAAAGCCGGTTGTTCTTCTGAGCGGTTTGCACGGGTTGAGTCCGCGGACTATGCGGCCTGGTTTCTGCGAATAGGGTGTTTGCTGATTGGCTTTGCCAAGGAGCGGCCTGAGCGGATGGAGGCTTGCGGACTGGTGCATTGCTCAGTGGCCGCGGGTGCAAGCTTGTGCTGATAGGCGGGTTGGCTCATGTTTGCGGGAAGCTTGCGGATTGGCGTGTCCGCGGTTTGGGCTGTTGCGGACTGAGCTTAGAGCTTGGCTGAGGCCTTGTCAAGCTCTGGTGGCACAGCAGGCGATTTGCTGTGGAGATCGATTGGCGGACTGAGTTTGGAGTCCGGGGATGGTTGCTGCGTTGGACAGGAGTGCGAGGAGCTCGCGGACTGATGGCGGTCTGTGCTAGGGTGTTTGGCGGATGGGAGTTTGTGTCCGCCATGCTCGCATTGGCCTTTGATGGTTTTAGACTTGGTCACACTTTGTGTCAAGACCATGGTGTCCGCGGTATCCGCCAAGTCCGCTGTGACCGGGCGGACTGTTGTTGTCTTCCTTTGGTCGTGAACTTGTGGCGGATTGAGGTGTGAGTCTTGCGGACTGCCTCGGGTTGGTGCGGACTGCCATTGAAGGGAGTTGCTGTCCTGCAGTGGTTGGAGCTTTGCGGGCTGATGCCTTGTCCGCATCGCTTGGGCGTACTGGAGAGGGTTCGTCAATGGTTGCCTTGCTCCTGGCAGTTTTCCTTGGTATCCGGCTAAGTCCTTGCCGACTCGGCGGACGGTGTTTTGTTATCGCGCGGGCTGGGGCGGTGCCCCTATCTCTTGGGCGGTGACCACACTCCTCACCTTGCCTATAAATAGGACCCCCCTGGCACATCTACAGTAACCTAAGTAACTTGAGTGAACAGTAAGTTGGGTTGAGCGAAGGGCTGCGGTCTCAGTTTGTCTGTCCGCGCGGATTGATTCAGGCTGACGGTTTGCTGTGTGCAGGTCGCGCGGGTAGCTTCAAGGAGCCAGGAGTTTGGCTGTGACTTCGGTCAAGTAGTTGGAAGTGTGCAGTCTCTACGGACTCAGCAGGAGGTCGCTCTGCGGCTTGTCAGTTCTGTTTCATCTTTTCCAGCTTCAATAACCTGTCCGCCGGCTTCAGGCGGGTAGGGGTGTTCCTCAGTTCTGGTTCAGCAGGAGACGAATAACGGTGTGTCTGCGCGGCCTCGCGGATTCGGCGGACTTCGTGGCTATTCGGCGGATTGCAGCTTAGCTTGGGCGTGCTCAGCGGACTCGGCGACCTCGGCGACCTCGCGGTCTCGGCGGACTCCGGTGTTGTCCGCCCGGCTTGTTTTCTTTGGTGCTTTCTGTTGACAGCTGTTATACTAGCGAAATCATGTCTCGCTATGTATGCCTCGTGTTGTAAAGAAGTGAATGTATAAAAGACCTGCTTGTGCTTCCATTGTTTGTTGGGTTTAACCTTTGGTCCTTGGTTTTCCGCTGGTTCAACGTGAGAACTGGGTAGTTCCGAAGATATTAATTTGGCGTTTGGGCTATCTTGCTGACCACGTTGAGAAAATTTAACATGGTATCAAAGCGAGGTTGCTAAGGTTCAGTTGCGTGAGCGGAAGTCAGCCAGTGTTGTTACTCAGTGATTGAGTGGTGATCAACCTGTGTTGTTGCTCGGTGCTTCTGAAAGGTTGCCAACAAGTGTTGCAATGGAAGGGAGATTTGCAAGAGGTCTGGGCATTGAACTCTTAACGCCGACTAACTTCAAGAAGTGGAAGTCGTGCATGAAGAGTTATCTTCTTGGCGAGGAGCTGTAGGAAGTCTTAGGTGGTGATGATAGACAGGAAGTGACTGCTGCGTTCGGTACTGCTGAACAGGTTAGGCTCTGGAGAAGAACAAATGCTAAGGCGGAGTTCATTCTGAAGAGAGCCGTGTCTCCGGAACTGTTTGATCACATCGTTGGGTGTGAGTCGGCTGCTGATATTTGGACAACCATTGATGAGTTGTTCAATAGGAAGAATGTGGCGCGACTTCAGTTCTTGGAGAATGAGTTGGCCAGGGCAACTCAGGGAGACCTTTCCATCTCCAAGTACTTCTTCAAGATGAAGAGCTTATGTGCTGAGCTGTCGGCACTGGATCCTGATGAGCCTATCTCTGAGGCAAAGATGAAAAGGCACATCATCCGCGGCTTGCGAAAGGAGTATGTGGCCTTTGTCATATCTGTTCAAGGGTGGGCTACTCAGCCGTCTTTGCTGGAGCTGGAGAATCTGCTTGCCTCGCAGGAGAGCTTAGCAAGGTAAATGGCTGGAGTGAACCTGAATCAGGAAGGCAGCGAAGCTCTCTTCTCAGGAAAGAAGAAAGAATGGGAAGGGAAGAAGAAGAAGAAGGTGCATGTCGTTGGTGAGAAGGAGACTTCAACTTCATATCCACCGGAGAGGAGCAATGCTCCTAAGGACTGGAAGAAGAACCTGAAGTGCTACCGGTGTCATCAGCGAGGGCACTTCAAGCGGGACTGCAAGGTCAAACTGCAGCCTGGGCATGCTGCGGGAAAGGAGGAAGCTTGCTCGAGAAGTGAAGAAGCAGGATAGGGCGGAGCTTTTATGACGGGCACTTGTGTCCGGGCCTTGTCTGCTGAGGACTTCAACAGCGAGTGGATCGTGGACTCCGGGTGTGGTCATCACCTCACCGGAGACAAATCGAAGTTCACCTCCATGCAGGCTTACTCAGGTAATGAAGCTATTATCACTGCTGATAATACTGTTTATGCAGTAGAGAAAGAGGGGGTCGTGTCCTTGGGTAGTGATCAGGGGCCACTCACGTTGAGGAGTGTGTATCACGTGCCGGGCATGAAGAAGAACCTCTTCTCGGTGACCAATGCGGTGGACGCTGGTTATCACGTTCTGTTTGGGCCAACAGACGTGAGGTTCCTTCGCAACGTATCAACGGTGAAGGCTGATGTTGCTCATGTTGGGAGGAGGGTGAAGAACTTGTTTGTTCTTTCCACCAATGCTTATGTTGATAAGATGAGGGCCAATGATAGCGCTGCTATTTGGCATGAGAGGCTGGGGCATGTTGGCATGGACAAGCTGAAGGCGATGGCGAGTAGAAGTTTGGTGAGGGGGTTGCCGAAGTTGTCCTCCTTTGGTGATGGACATGTTTGTGCGGGCTGAAAATACGGTAAGGCACATCGCCTTCCGTTTGATAAATCACAAACAAGGAGCAAGAAGCCACTGGAGTGTATTCTTGGCGACCTGATGGGACCGACGGTTACTTCCAGCCTTGGTGGAAGCAGATACATGCTTGTCTTGGTTGATGACTACTCAAGGTATACTTGGGTGTACTTCTTAAAGGAGAAGTCGGAAGCCTTCCGTTTGTTTGTGGACTTTAAGGAGTTGGTAGAAGGCCGTCTTGGCTTGCAGATTAAGAAGCTTAGAACTGATAACGGGGGTGAGTTTGTCTCCTCCGAGTTTTCTAACTTCTGCAGGAAGCACGGGATCCAACAGGAGCTTACTTGTGCCCACACTCCACAACAAAATGGGGTAGCGGAGCGGAAGATCCGTCATTTGACGGAGACCTGCAAATGCTGGCTTCATACGAAAGATATCCCAAGGTCCTTTTGGGCGGAGGGAATGTCTTGTGCTGCTTATGTTATCAACCGGATGCCACTCAGCCCTATCAACATGAAGACTCCTATTGAGCTGTTGCTGAAGGAGAAGCCGAGTGTTGGACACCTTAGGGTGTTCGGTTCATCTTGCTACGTGCATGTCCCGGATGCTTCACGGACAAAGCTGGATGCGAAGGCAAGGAAACTTGTCTTTGTTGGCTATGATGAGCGGAAGAAGGGATGAAAATGCATGGACCCTGTGACGAAGAAGTTTGTGGTGTCAAGAGACGTTATCTTTGACGAGCTGACGTCATATGAAGGTGGCTCGGTGGAGCTAACCGGAAGTAGCAAGGTTGATGAAGCACCGGTGGAGGCTGCTGAAGGCTTGGAAGAGGAGCTTGCTGTTTCACCAGCAGCTCCTGTTGCTTCGAACTCCGAGGCTGAGCCTTCTGGCTCAGGAAGCAGGGAGAGCACTGCTCAATGCTTGCCCCAGGTAGGAGTGGAGCCCGAAGAAGCAACGGAAGCCATGAGCAAGGAGCCGTGTCTTCGGAGATCGAAGAGGGTGGTTAAGCCACCAGCTCGGTACTGTGATGGGAATGCAGTGAGCTTTGTCTCCTGCTTCTTTGCAGGTCCTCTGGATGAGCGAGAGCCTGCAAACTTCAATGAGGCCACTGGAGTGAAGGAGTGGGAAGGTGCCATGAAGGAAGAGATTGATGCTCTAAAGAAGAATGAAACCTGAGACCTTGTGCCCAAGGTTGATGACATTACTCCGGTTACTTGCAAGTGGGTGCATAAGTTGAAGAAGAAGGCTGATGGGAGCATTGATCGTTTCAAGGCTCGCCTGGTCGCTAGAGGATTCTCATAGCAGTATGGAGAAGACTATGAGCAGACATTCAGTCCAGTTGCGAAGATGACTTCTGTAAGAGTGGTGATCGTCTTGGCTGCTAGCAAGGGATGGAGGTTGTGGCAACTCGATGTGAAGAATGCCTTTCTTTACGGAGAGATTGACAAGGATATCTTCATGGATCAGCCGCTTGGTTTTGTCTCTGAAAAGCATCCGGACTATGTCTGTAAACTCAGGAAGGCTCTCTATGGGTTGAAGCAAGCTCCTAGAGCTTGGTATGGGAAGATTGCAGAGTACTTGCAATTCTGTGGATACCTTGCTTCCAACTCGGATTCAAGCTTGTTCGTCAAGAAGAAGGGGGAGCTACAAGTCTTGGTCCTGCTGTATGTGGATGACATGATCATCACAGGGAACTCGGAGGGGGAAGTAGCAAGGCTCAGGGCTGAGCTTGCTATACGCTTCGAGATGAAAGACTTGGGAGAGTTGCATCACTTTCTCGGTCTTGAAGTGGAGAGGAAGGAGTGCGGGGTTCTCATTTGCCAGAAAGGGTATGCTGATCGTATTGTGAAGCGGTTCGGCATGGGCGAAGGGAAGAAGTGCTCTACTCCACTGGAATCTGGGCTGAAGCTTCGACGGGATGAGGGAAGGGTTCTTCATGATCCCTTGGTGTTCGGGGCTCTTGTTGGGAGCTTGATTTACCTGACGATTACAAGACCAGATATTGCTTATGCTGTTGGCCGAGTAAGTCGGTATATGGCTGAACCAAGACAATCTCATCTAGTGGCGGCAAAGGGAAATCTGAAGTATGTCAAGGCTTCTTCTGACATGGGACTCCTCTATAGAAAGGATGCGGAGTTTGCGTTGCTCGGGTACACGGATGCTGACTATGGCGGTGATTTGGATGATCGAAGGTCTACTTCAGGTTATGTGTTCACTTGCGGTTCAGCTAGCGTCTCGTGGTGTAGCAAGAAGCAGGACTCGGTGTCGGTGTCAACCACGGAGGCGGAGTATAAGGCTTCGGCCTTGGCTGCTCGGGAAGCCGTTTGGTTGAGGAGGCTTATAGAGGATGTTCATGAAGAAGTGTAAGAGCCTACTTTACTCCGGGGTGACAATGAGAGTGCTCTCAAACTGGTTAACAATCCAGTGTGTCACGCCAGGACCAAGCATATAGAGATTGATCACCATTTCATCAGGGAGAAGGTGTTGGAAGGATCTCTGCTGGTCGGGCATGTTCGGAGTGAAGATAATCTTGCTGACATCTTCACGAAGCCACTGTCGAAGGGGCCCTTTGAACGCTTGCGCAGCTTGCTGGGCTTGGTCACCACTTCCCACTTCAAGGGGGAGTGTTGAATTTTGTGAAGTGGAAGTGGTTGACGGGACAGGCCTGTCCGCAACGCCCCGAAACTCAAAGGAGCGAAGGGGGACATTTTGGGCCAGTTTGGGTTCTGGCTGCAGGCACACGGCCTGGGACACGGGCGTGTCCCAGGGCGTGTCAAGCCTGTGTCGACATTGTGACGGGAAGTCGACACTTTAGTCTCGACATTGTGTCGAGACTGGGCACACGGCCTGCGACACGGGTGTGTCGACCCGTGTCGACACTTAGCCGCGAAGTCGACACTCTGCGTTCGACGAAGTGTCGAGACATGGCACACGGCCTGCGACACGGGCATGTCGCAGGGCGTGTCAACCCGTGTCGACACTCGTTCCAGGAAGTCGACACTTTGGTCTCGACATTGTGTCGAGACAAGGCACACGGCCCGTGTCCAAGGCCGTGTCAGCAGGTCGACGATCTTCGCTCGACGAAGTGTCGAGTGTCGAGACCGTGTACATGGCCTGGGGTCCAGGCGTGTTGAGGTGACACGGGTAAGGACACGGGCGTGTCCTAGAACTCGTGCAGTGCTCGGGTTGATTTCGGGGAAAAATGATGGGGGTACACGGCCGGCCACACGGCCGTGTCAGGTGGAACACGAGCGTGTCAGCTCGAACACGGGCGTGTTCGATACCCGTGTGAGGTTCCAGGCGAGCCGATTTTGACGGCGAATGAGGCACACAGCCCTGGACATGGGCGTGTGCCAGGCCGTGTTCAGTCCAGATTGGGCATTTCAGTCCCGAATCAAAGCCGTTCGTTTCCTTATTTTGAGATCCAACGGCTGGGGGTTGTTCCTGAAGGGATATACCCGGGATTGGACTTAGAAACCCTCACTTTTCATGAGTGGTTAGCTTTCTAAAACCTTAGAGAAAGTAGAGAGCCAAGGAAGGAAGAAGGAGCTAGATCCGGCCATTGGAGGAGCTTCGGAGCTCTGAATCGCGAGCCGACTCCGGATCCACGGAGGCAAAGCTAGTGCGGTGCTTTTCATCCGATTACTTTTCAATGGCGCCAAAGAGGAACGCTAGGGTAACGATCCTCATCTTGAGCATGAGTAGCTCTCTTTCTTTGCATAGGAAGCCCGCTCTCGCGAGTTTGCAGAGAGTTGGAGGCGTTCCTTCGGGTAGATATGTGAAGTCTCCGTTGTATAGAATCCGTAAGCGAGAACAGACATAGGCATGATGTGTGAAGCCTACCCGGACATGTTGGTCTGGATCGGTGATGTTGTATTGCATAATGCTGGAGAAGACTCCGTGCTATTGGTTGTTTTTCGGGTTTTCTACGCGGTAGATTGCAGCAGGGAGCCTTGGGGACTAACCCAAAGGTGCACCCGGAAAACTGGGCGGATACGAGATCTTGCCAACTTGGTGGCCTGAGAGCCAACTTGAACATAACCGGGTTATGTGAATTGTGATGGATATAGGACTCGGTGGAAGTTTGACCCGCGCATATGACTTAAATTGTCGTTGCGATGTGAGCACGAGTTAGATGGAACCGTACCCGTTCTATGTCGTTCGGTTAAAGAGACCTAAAGGCACGTGTCACTTACCGTTGACATAGATTAGGGTCTTCGGCGGTCAATGACTTAAATTGTCGTGACCCAGGCCAGGAAGACAAATTGCTCATAGGTTTGGCCGTCTAAGTGGCGGTGGTGAGTCCGGAATATCGATGGCTTAAATTGACGTGACATCGACCGGTTCACCGAGAATGTGCCCTGAGAGCACGGGGCGTGTGGCCGTGCGAGCCAACGTCTGTGATGAAATGGCTATATTTATTTATTGCTCGCTTATGCTAATTAAATGTAGGGAAGGAGCATCGCCGCCCCGAGTTGGGGGCGGGATCGTTATAATTTGGTCAGCATTGCTGACCGTTGCCTTGTTTTGCCACCGCGCGGTGGTTTGTTGCTTGCAGGTGCAGCTGGACCAAGCGGTCAATAGCGGGCTAAAGCCCGAATGCGAAGCCGGCCCTTGAAGGCCTAATTGGAAGTGTTTACTGCTTTATTCATGTGTGACTGGCCTGCGTGCCGTGGTTTGTAAAACATGTAATTTAAAGTGAAACATTTTGTAAAGCCTTAAGGCTTATTTCGGGTATTTTGTATAACATTCCTATTTTGTATTAGTGGACATTCATGCTTTAATGCTGGGTTCTTTGTTACAACTTTTATAAAATGCTTCCGCTAGAATGCTCTGTGTAGGACGTTGATTGGTTGGATGGTTTCCATAAGTAACCACTCGGTCTGTCTGTAGTATATGGCGTCGGGCCCCAGCCGGACCTACTGCTATATACTATGCGACGGATAGGGGGTGTTACAATTTGGTATCAGACTACTGGTTTTGGTCGGGCTTAAGGTGAATTTGTGGGCGAATTCTTTTTAAGGGGTGGTGAGCACATTGCGTGCGTCATCGTTATAACAGTAAAAGAACCCATGAATGTCCACTTAGGAATGAAAATACTCGTGTGTGAGGAACCTGCGTGTTCCTATAATTGCTGTTTGCAATTTTATTTGGTCGCGTAACGGTGTTTTGTACCACTATAGGTGACCAGAAGTGGTGTTGGGCCGTCAGAACGCCGAGTTTCTGAGGCTAGTAGTGCACCGGATGTTGCTCCTGCAACACCTCTGTCGGCTGAGAATATTCGATTGGTGGCTGAAGCGGTGTTGGCCGTGATAAATGCGCAGCCTGCAAGGCAAACGCAGCAGCCCGCTCCTGTGATGGAGCAGGAACCTCTTCAAGAGGCTGAGCCGAGGAGAGTGGAGCAAGTGGTTGTGGAACCGGTAGTGCCAAGGAGGGCGACTGAGAGGCAGCTCAAGCATATAATGAGCTTTAACCCTCCGTTATTCTCGGGGTTGGGAACCCCATCTCAGGCTGAAGACTGGCTCTCTAGGGTGAAGAGAGTCATGACAGCAACGGAGACGGAGGAGTGGCAAATGACCACCATCGCTACGTTTCTTCTGGACGGTGAAGCGAGAATGTGGTGGGAAGGATTGGAGCTGCACTTACTGAGAGGTAGGCAACTTGGTGATGTCTCGATGGAGGAGTTCTCGAGATTGTTTTTGGCTAGATACCTCCCTTCGACGCAGAAGATAGCGTTGGAGAACAAATTTCTGAAGTTGGTTCAGGGTGAGAAGAGCGTGGATGAATACCTCCATGAGTTCACTCGTTTGAGTCGATATGCTAGCTCCACCATCGTGGATGAGGAGCGCAAGACTAATCGCTTCTATGAAGGCTTGAGGGATGAGTTGAGACTACTACTTTCGGGGCCGATGACGCATGGTTTCTTAACCTTGGTCAATACTGCCCGGTCCTTGGAGAAGGACATGAAGAATGTGGAAGCAAAGAAAGGCTTGGGTGATAGGAAATCTGAATTTAAAGTGCCGACCACTTCAAAGACCGACTACCGGAGGTCTTTCAAGAAGCAGAGGACTTCGGGTCCAGCTCCTTTTGGTGCTTCTAGGGCGACTACGGGTCGGACCCCGGGCGCGTGTTTTACATGTGGAAAGACGGGGCATTTTGCCCGTGACTGTTGGAGCGGACGTCCTAAGTCCGAGAGGAAGCCGGTAGCTACTTATGAAGAGAAGGGAAAAGAGGTGGAGTCGACCGCATCCCATTATGCTCCGGCCCAACCAAGGGTATACAATCTTGGCCAACAGGAGGCCATCAAACAGGCTGATGTGGTGACAGGTACGGTTTAATTTATAGCAAGTCGATTTCTTTAAATACTTATTATGCACATGTTACCTTACCACTGCTTGTTTAGGATTTGTATTGATTTGTGAAAATCCGGCACGAGCACTCTTCGATATGGGAGCTTCACACTCCTTCTTGTCCGAAGGATTTATATCACGCATCGGAGTCCCTTCTTCGATGACGAAGGATAAGTTGGATGTGTTATTGCCCAATGGGTGTTCGATGCGAGCGGATAGGATCTGCGATGTTAAGATTCGTATTGGGGAGCAGGAGTTCGACCTGCGGGCGTCTTTACTTCCGTTGGTGGAGTTCGACGTCATATTTGGCATGGACTGGCTCTCGGAGCAGCAGGCCCATATAGATTGCGGCAGCAAGGAAGTCAAGCTGGGAGCAAGTCGTGAAACGACTTTTACGGGCTTAAAGGGGTCGAGCAAGACGTTGATGTCTGCTCTTCAGGTGGTGAAGGCGGTTCGTGCCGGAGCAGAACTGTTCTTTACACTAGTGGAGGTTGCAAAGCCGAAGCCCGCGTTGGATTGTATTTCGGTGGTATCGGAATACCCTGATGTGTTCCCCGCAGATCTTCCTGGAGCCCCGCCTCAGCGGGAGATAGATTTTACGATTGAGCTAGTGCCAGGTGCAAAGCCTGTGTCACGATCTCCTTATCGGCTGGTGCCTAAGGAAATGGCGGAGCTGAAAGTTCAACTGCAAGAGTTGTTGGAGCAAGGGTATGTGCGCCCGAGTTCTTCGCCTTGGAGCGCACCGGTCCTCTTTGTTAAGAAGAAGGACGGAAGCTTGAGGCTATGTATTGATTATCGGGAGCTTAACAAGCTGACAGAGAAGAACAAGTACCCGATCCCCAAGATTGATGATCTTTTTGATCAGTTAGTCGGGTCGACGGTGTACTCGAAGTTAGATCTCAAGGCTGGGTACTATCAGCTGCGAATAAGGGAGAATGATATCCCGAAGACAGCGTTTAGTACGAGATACGGACATTATGAGTTTACGGTCATGCCGTTTGGGCTGACTAATGCGCCGTCAGTGTTCATGGATTTGATGAACATGACTTTCAGGGAGTACTTGGACCATTTCGTGATCGTCTTCATCGACGATATTTTGGTGTACTCGCAAAGTGAGGAAGATCACTTCAAGCATCTTCATTTGGTGTTGGAGACGCTAAGAAGAAATCAGTTGTACGCCAAGTTCTCGAAGTGCGAGTTTTGGCTATCCTCAGTGGCATTCCTCGGGCATATAGTGAGTGGAGAGGGTATTGCTGTGGATCCGGCGAAGATTGTTGCGATACGGGAGTGGCCTGAGCTTGCTACTGTAGCGGAAGTCCGGAGTTTTCTGGGGCTTGCTGGCTATTATAGGCGCTTCGTAGAGAACTTCTCGCGGATAGCGTTACCCCTCACTACTTTGACGAGGAAGGAGCATAAGTTCGTTTGGATGCCGGAGTGCGCGCGAGCTTTTGAGGAGTTGAAGTGTCGGTTGACCACGACGCCTGTGCTGAGTTCGCCATGTGGGACCGAAGGCTATGAGATTTATAGCGATGCTTCGGGCAGCGGTTTGGGTTGCGTGTTACTGCAACATGGAAGTGTAATAGCTTATGGCTCGAGACAGCTAAAAATGCATGAAAGGAATTATCCGGTCCATGACTTGGAGTTAGCGGCCGTGATTTTTTCCTTGAAGCTGTGGAGACACTATTTGTACGGTGTGAAGATTGATATCTACACCGATCACAAGAGCCTGAAGTATCTGATTGATCAGAAAGATCTGAATATGCGGCAGCGTAGATGGATGGAGTTCCTGGGGGACTATACATTCAAGATCCACTACGTGCCTGAAAAAGGGAATGCGGTTGCGGACGCGCTGAGTCGCCGAGCCCCAGCTCAAGCCAATTGGCTATCGGTGCATGATGAGCGGTTGGTGCGAGAGTTGGAGGCGTTGGAGATTGTTTGTGTGGATAGACAATCAAGAACTGAAGCAGTTCTGAATTGGACTGAAGTCCAATATGACCTGGCTGATCGTATTCGGCAGGCTTTGGATATGGATGCTCATATGAAGCAGTTCATGGTAGAGGCTCTGGATGGGTCAAATTCCCAATTCATCGTGGAGGACGGATTACTTTGGAAAGACGGTCGTTTGTACGTCCCTAGTGTGGGCAATTTACGGGTGGAGTTGTTGTACGAGGCGCACTATACCAAGTACTCGATTCACCCGGGGAGCACAAAGATGTACCGTAATGTTAAGAAACTATTTTGGTGGCCGGGTTTGAAGAAGGATGTGGCGCTATACGTAGCGAAGTGCCAAACTTGCGCCTTGGTAAAGGCGGAGTGCCAAAAGCCGGGAGGATTTCTTAAGTCCTTGCCTATTCCGGAGTGGAAATTTGACGACATCTTTATGGACTTTATGCACGGTTTGCCAAGGTCGCAAAAGGGGAACGACGCCATTTGGGTGGTTGTTGATCGATTAACGAAGGTGTCGCATTTTATTCCGCATAGGAAGGATGATCCGGTGGAGAAGTTGGCAAAACTTTATGTGGATAACATAGTACGGCTTCATGGTGTGCCCCGCAGCATCGTGTGTGACCGAGATGGGCGGTTCACGTCCAATGATTGGAGGCTGGTGCAGCAAATGTTGGGAACAAAGCTGAAATTCAGCACAGCCTTCCATCCGCAAACGGATGGACAGACCGAGAGGGTCAATAGAACTATGGAAGACATGCTCCGCATGTGTGTCTTGGATTTCGGAAAGCAATGGGAAGACCATCTTTATTTAGTGGAGTTCGCATACAACAATAGCTACCAAGCGAGTATTCTGATGGCGCCTTTCGAGGCCCTATATGGTAGAAAATGTCGCACGCCGTTGTCTTGGTTAGAAACGGGTGAGTCAAGGTTGTATAAGCGATCGGAAGTGGAGGATGCTACTTCTTTGGTGAGAACCATTCGGGAGAGGTTGCTTATCGCTCAGGACCGGCAAGCAAAGTACTATAATGCCAAGCACAGGAACGTGGAGTTCGCTGTGGGCGATTATGTATACTTAAAGATCAAGCCGTTTAAGGGTGTCTCGCGGGTGCGGCGATTGAAAAAGCTAAGCCCGAGGTACCTTGGACCGTTTGAGGTTCTGGAGCGAGTTGGTGAAGCGGCCTATCATTTGAAGCTTTCAGTGGAGCTTAGTGGTTTACATGATGTATTCCACATTCCGGTGCTTCGGAAGGCGGTGCAAGAGCCTACGCAAGTGATCGTGGTTGATCAAGTGCCGGTGGATAGTGGGCTAACGACAAAGGTCAAGCCCGTGCGGATTGAGGACTCGGAGGTCAAGCGGCTACACAATAAAGAGATCAGGATGGTCAAGGTCCGGTGGGACAATTGCGGTCGTGAGGAGCTCTCTTGGGAGCGAGAGCAGACTATGCTTGACGAGTACCCGGAGTTGTTCCGCTCAGGTACAAATTTTGGTTTTGTACATGTCTTTCCTTTATGTAATTTCGTGGACGAAATTCTTTTAAGAGGGGGAGAGTTGTAACGCCCCGAAACTCAAAGGAGCGAAGGGGGACGTTTTGGGCCAGTTTGGGTTCTGGCTGCAGGCACACGGCCTGGGACACGGGCGTGTCCTAGGGCGTGTCAAGCCTGTGTCGACATTGTGACGGGAAGTCGACACTTTAGTCTCGACATTGTGTCGAGACTGGGCACACGGCCTGCGACACGGGCGTGTCGTAGGGCGTGTCGACCCGTGTCGACACTTAGCCGCGAAGTCGACACTCTGCGTTCGACGAAGTGTCGAGACATGGCATACGGCCTGCGACACGGGCGTGTCGTAGGGCGTGTCAACCCGTGTCGACACTCGTCCCGGGAAGTCGACACTTTGGTCTCGACATTGTGTCGAGACAAGGCACACGGCCTAGGACACGGGCGTGTCCAAGGCCGTGTCAGCAGGTCGACGATCTTCGCTCGACGAAGTGTCGAGTGTCGAGACCGTGTACACGGCCTGGGGTCCAGGCGTGTTGAGGTGACACGGGTAAGGACACGGGCGTGTCCTAGAACCCGTGCAATGCTCGGGTTGATTTCGGGGAAAAATGATGGGGGTACACGGCCGGCCACACGGCCGTGTCAGGTGGAACACGAGCGTGTCAGCTCGAACACGAGCATGTTCGATACCCGTATGAGGTTCCAGGCGAGCCGATTTTGACGGCGAATGAGGCACACGGCACTGGACACGGGCGTGTGCCAGGCCGTGTTCGGTCCAGATTGGGCATTTCAGTCCCGAATCAAAGCCGTTCGTTTCCTTATTTTGAGATCCAACGGCTGAGGGTTGTTCTTGAAGGGATATACCCGGGATTGGACTTAGAAACCCTCACTTTTCATGAGTGGTTAGCTTTCTAAAACCTTAGAGAAAGTAGAGAGTCAAGGAAGGAAGAAGGAGCTAGATCCGGCCATTGGAGGAGCTTCGGAGCTCTGAATCGCGAGCCGACTCCAGATCCACGAAGGTAAAGCTAGTGCGGTGCTTTTCATCCGATTACTTTTCAATGGCGCCAAAGAGGAACGCTAGGGTAACGATCCTCATCTTGAGCATGAGTAGCTCTCTTTCTTTGCATAGGAAGCCCGCTCTCGCGAGTTTGCGAAGAGTTGGAGGCATTCCTTCGGGTAGATATGTGAAGTCCCCGTTGTATAGAGTCTGTAAGCGAGAACGGACATAGGCATGATGTGTGAAGCCTACCCGGACATGTTGGTCTGCATCGGTGATGTTGCATTGCATAATGCCGGAGAAGACTCCGTGCTATTGGTTGTTTTTCGGGTTTTCTACGCGGTAGATTGCAGCAGGGAGCCTTGGGGACTAACCCAAAGGTGCACCCGGAAAACTGGGCGGATACGAGATCTTGCCAACTTGGTGGCCTGAGAGCCAACTTGAACATAACCGGGTTATGTGAATTTTGATGGATATGGGACTCGGTGGAAGTTTGACCCGCGCATATGACTTAAATTGTCGTTGCGATGTGAGCACGGGTTAGATGGAACCGTACCCGTTCTATGTCGTTCGGTTAAAGAGACCTAAAGGCACGTGGCACTTACCGTTGGCATAGATTAGGGTCTTCGGCGGTCGATGGCTTAAATTGTCGTGACCCAGGCTAGGAAGACAAATTGCTCATAGGTTTGGCCGTCTAAGTGGCGGTGGTGAGTCCGGAATGTCGATGGCTTAAATTGACGTGACATCGACCGGTTCACCGAGAATGTGCCCTGAGAGCACGGGGCGTGTGGCCGTGCGAGCCAACGTCTGTGATGAAATGGCTATATTTATTTATTGCTCGCTTATGCTAATGAAATGCAGGGAAGGAGCATCTCCGCCCCGAGTTGGGGGCGGGATCGTTATAATTTGGTCAGCATTGCTGACCGTTGCCTTGTTTTGCCACCGTGCGGTAGTTTGTTGCTTGTAGGTGCAGCTGGACCAAGCGGTCAATAGCGGTCTAAAGCCCGAATGCGAAGCCGGCCCTTGAAGGCCTAATTGGAAGTGTTTACTGCTTTATTCATGTGTGACCGGCCTGCGTGCCGTGGTTTGTAAAACATGTAATTTAAAGTGAAACATTTTGTAAAGCCTTAAGGCTTATTTTGGGTATTTTGTATAACATTCCTATTTTGTATTAGTGGACATTCATGCTTTAATGCTGGGTTCTTTGTTACAACTTTTATAAAATGCTTCTGCTAGAATGCTCTGTATAGGACGTTGATTGGTTGGATGGTTTCCATAAGTAACCACTCGGTTTGTCTGTAGTATATGGCGTCGGGCCCCGGCCGGACCTACTGCTATATGCTATGCGACGGATAGGGGGTGTTACACAGGCGGCCTGGGGCGGACAGCTTTGGCAGACTAGGCGGACTGGGCGGACTGTGATGTGCGGCCTGGTGGAAGGTCTAGTGAAAAGCCGGTTGTTCTTCTGAGCGGTTTGCACGGGTTGAGTCCGCGGACTATGCAGGCCTGGTTTCTGCGGATAGGGTGTTTGCTGATTGGCTTTGCCAAGGAGCGGCCTGAGCGGATGGAGGCTTGCGGACTGGTGCATTGCTCAGTTGCCGCGGGTGCAAGCTTGTGCTGATAGGCGGGTTGGCTCATGTTCGCGGGAAGCTTGTGGATTGGCGTGTCCGCGGTTTGGGCTGTTGCGGACTGAGCTTAGAGCTTGGCTGAGGCCTTGTCGAGCTCTGGTGGCACAGCAGGCGATTTGCTGTGGAAATCGATTGGCGGACTGAGTTTGGAGTCCGGGGATGGTTGCTGCGTTGGACAGGAGTGCGAGGAGCTCGCGGACTGATGGCGGTCTGTATTAGGGTGTTTGGCGGACGGGAGTTTGTGTCCGCCATGCTCGCATTGGCCTTTGATGGTTTTGGACTTGGTCACACTTTGTGTCAAGACCATGGTGTCCGCGGTATCCGCCAAGTCCGCTGTGACCGGGCGGACTGTTGCTGTCTTCCTTTGGTCGTGGACTTGTGGCGGATTGAGGTGTGAGTCTTGCGGACTGCCTCGGGTTGGTGCGGACTGCCATTGAAGGGAGTTGCTGTCCTGCAGTGGTTGGAGCTTTGCGGGCTGATGCCTTGTCTGCATCGCTTGGGCGGACTGGAGAGGGTTCGTCAATGGTTGCATTGCTCCTGGCGGTTTTCCTTGGTATCCGGCTAAGTCCTTGCGGACTCGGCGGACGGTGTTTTGCTATCGCGCGGGCTGGGGCGGTGTCCCTATCTCTTGGGCGGTGACCACACTTCTCACCTTGCCTATAAATAGGACCCCCCTGGCACATCTACAGTAACCTAAGTAACTTGAGTGAACAGTAAGTTGGGTTGAGCGAAGGGCTGCGATCTCAGTTTGTCTGTCCGCGCGGATTGTTTCAGGCTGACGGTTTGCTGTGTGCAGGTCGCGCGGGTAGCTTCAAGGAGCCAGGAGTTTGGCTGTGACTTCGGTCAAGTACTTGGAAGTGTGCGGTCTCTGCGGACTCAGCAGGAGGTCGCTCTGCGGCTTGTCAGTTCTGTTTCATCTTTGCCAGCTTCAATAACCTGTCCGCCGGCTTCAGGCGGGTAGGGGTGTTCCTCAGTTCAGGTTCAGCAGGAGACGAATAACGGTGTGTCCGCGCGGCCTCGCGGCTTCGGCGGTCTCCGTGGCTATTCGGCGGATTGCAGCTTAGCTTGGGCGTGCTCAGCGGACTCGGCGACCTCGGCGACCTCGCGGTCTCGGCGGACTCCGGTGCTGTCCGCCCGGCTTGTTTTCTTTGGTGCTTTCTGTTGACAGCTGTTATACTAGCGAAATCATGTCTCGCTATGTATGCCTCGTGTTGTAAAGAAGTGAATGTATAAAAGAGCTGCTTGTGCTTCCATTGTTTGTTGGGTTTAACCTTTGGTCCTTGATTTTCCGCTGGTTCAACGTGAGAACTGGGTAGTTCCGAAGATATTAATTTGGCGTTTGGGCTATCTTGCTGAGCACGTTGAGAAAATTTAACAATATCATTTCTCTAGTTGATTCTTTGAAGTCCTCTCCCAATGGGAAAGGGGAGAGTGCTGTACTACACCGTGCAGTGCAGCATCCAGCGGCTGCCAGTGCATCGGCACTCGAACACGCATCTTGGCGCGAGTGCTGATGCACTTGCAGCCGTTGGATTTGCTGCACTGCACAGTGCAGTGCAACACACCCCCGACTTCCTCTCCCAATTTGGCAAGCAAACATTGTTGGTCACATCTTATAGTCGATCATCATTCTTAATTGCAAGAGCGGACCTAGACGACGACACATCTGGGCACGTGCCCGAGTAAGTTTTTTGAAAATTTTAAATTGGTTATACTATTTTTGGTTGTAGCTAGACCAGCCATCTAGGTTGTACTACTCCAAAAATTAATTAACTTTTAGTTATTGAAATTCTGACCGACCGACCAATGTTATCTTTTTTGTGATTTCATCTCTACTATTTTTTGTTGTAGGCTCTAGCTGAAGAATAGATGCATTGTTCCATATATTTAATTTAATTTTAGCCCTTCAGATCTCTGCTCTCCATATGCAGTCTTTTCTCCATCCTTGACTTCACCTGGCTCTAAACATCAAAATTCGGCCTCTCGACTCTGCTTTCTTTCATGCTAATTTCCCTTTCCCGATAACTTGAACAAGCTTCTTTCTTCCTGTCATTTCCTATTAGGTGATGTTGGATTGATGAACTCTCTTAACTTTCTTTTTAGTTCCTGCCTTTATTGTTTGTTCAAGTCATATAATTTTGTGTTATTCCTTCAAGATCGCTATTTATGTTGTCTTCAGTATCTACTTCAAATCTATTATTTAAAACTAATTTTTTTTAATGTCTTTGAATCAACCATACAAGAATTCATTTTGAATCGGAAACATATGTAAGTAATTCATGTGCGTATGACAAGTCTAAAATATATCTTTTCAAATGTGGGCATTCATTAGCTTGCTTGAAGTATCCCTGATTTTTAATTAGGTTTTCTTCGTCTTTAATAAACTTTAATACTTGTATAAACACTTTTTCTATCAATTCAGAATATAAAGATTCATTGTAGTCATTGTTAATTTTGATACAACTTTATCCAAATGATGTTTTAATGTTTGTATGTTGTAGGTTTATCATTTGGTCGAAAGTCTTTCATACAGCTCTCAAGTTTCAAGTGGACTCTCTAACTCATTTTTTTACAACTTAGCACATGCATTATAAATAGTTCTCGTCAGTAAGGTGTTTCCAAAGTTTTTGTTTTTAATTGTTGTGAAGATTTTCCGTGGTTTAACACATGCACTATACATTTGCTTCACTAACATTTCCTCCTATATGTCTAGTCTTAGTGCAAATATGAACTCGTTCATGATTATGCAACCCACAAAGCACATTAATCCTTCATTCGTTCACATTAGCTACCTTCACCCCTTTAAGAAATGATAATCAACCACATTGCTTAGAGGACAATTTCTGAAGCCCCTTCTTCACCCAATTCTTCTTAGTTTGATTTTCAGTATAACAATCACTTATATCACGTCATAAAATTACAAGTGGTATCAGACACCCAATAACTGTCTAATGTCTTAATTGTGATGTCATAATCAATATTTTTTTAGCACATCTAACCCACTTGATCAACTCCTCTAAACAAAAAAATTTATCAATTTGAAAATTTTGCTCAAATCAACTTCAAAATGATTATTTTCCTCCTTTGTTTTGTTGGGATCCTTAAAAAACAAATAAATCTATGTTTCATAAAAATGATTTTTCGAAAAAATGTTGGGCATTGCGAGCATGTGCATGATCGTACCAAATACAACTACAAAAGAAATTATCGATCGTTCAGAACTCATCTACCCTAACGATAAACTAAAAAATAAAAAAAATTATAAGAACTTGAAAATGTTTTAGTTGTCTTACCTAAATCACCTAGAGGTGGGGTGAATATGTGAGTTGTGCATCTTTTTGCGGAATAAAAATTTAACGAGGTATGCACAAAAAATTAACCAAGCATTCACATACGACAACAAGAGTTATAGTGGTTCCCCAACCATGGGTACATCCACTTTCCACTCATCGATCTAGCAAAGCACTAGACTCGGCTACTCCACTAATCTCGGATTGAAACCAATCCTACAACTCGGAACAACGTTCCTACAACTCGATCCCGAAAATTGGATCTACACTCGGAAGATAAAACTTCTTATAAAAACAACTTGGAGAACAAAGCTCCTACACTCGGAGAAGGATGTCCTACAAGAATAAATTGAAATATAACAAATACAAACAGTGTTATCTCTCAGATCTTAAAACTGTTGTCTTTCTTGTTCCGTGAGCTTTGCGGCTTTGTCAGAAATAAGTTGAAGAAGACTCGGCAAGATCTCTAATCTAAAAATCTGGACTCAGGAAGATCAAGTATTGGATCTGTAGATTGTATAATGTCTTGATCTCTGAATCACTTGCTCTGAATCGATCTGGATCGAAAGCGCTTTTGGCGATGAAGGCGATGAGAGGCGGCGCTTCCGATTATGGAAAGAAAATTAGGGATTCAGAATTATTAGAATATCTTCTTTTCTTCTTCTTAGGGTTGGTCGAAAATGATAAGACCTTTTATAAGATTAGCCTAATGGTCATAATCATAATAAATGATAGCCACATGGACCAATCACGTGCTAATGACATTTGAAATTATGTCTGTGTAGACTTAAGAAAATTTCAGGAAAACAGTACAACTGTTCTCGAGAGAAAAGATAGTACTCGAGAAAAAGCTTACGGGTTCCCGAGAACAACAAGGAAGATCTCGAGAAAAAAACTTGGAAACAAAAATGTGGAGGAGGAATTCAACATTCTCAGGAAAGAAGGAAGTACTCGAGGAAAAAGAACTTTAGTTCTCGAGAAGGAACAATCTGGTACTCGAGAACTAATGAGTGTTCCCGAGAACAGATGTTTGGCTCTCGATGAAAGATATGGTACCTAAACACCTAGAGGGGGGGGGGGGTGAATAGGTGACCTAATCCTTATCTAACTTTATTGGCAGCAATCAGTTATATCACAACAATCTAACTAGTTTATCACAGCAAACACAGCATACACAGCAACAATTTCAGCACAATACAGCACACAGTGATTTATAGTGGTTCCCCAAGATATGGGTACATCCACTTTCCCCCTTCGCCTATCTAGCATTGTACTAGATTCGGCCAAACTCCTGCACTGTCTCAGAACCCAAATTGGTTCCTACACCTCAGGCCCAAAGCCTTACAACTCAGCTTTATCCCAAAGCCTACACTCAGCCAATCAAGGAATACACTCAGCCAACCAAGGCCTACACTCAGCCAACAAGGCCTACACTCAGAGATCTCTATCTCCTACACTTAGGCTAACAAGCCCTACCCTCAGCCTTTATAAATATAGGCTTACAATCACTCAGATCCAACGGATCCTACAAGTTAAAATTGTAATATAAATAATAACTCTACAACTCAGAATTAAAGGAGGGGAGTTGAGAGATTCTTGATGAGTTCTTGGAAGAACTCAGCTGGATTCACCCTGACTTAGCTTTCTTCAAAGCTTCTTGAGTAGAACTGAATAAGGCTGAATCCTCTGCAGTTGTTCCTTGACCTCTGCCACTTAAGATCCAGACTGAATCTGAATCCTTCTTCTCAGCCTAGTTCCAGAGGCTGATTTCTTGGATGGAGCCCTCTCTCTCCAACTTCTTAGATCTGCACTTGAACTGCTAGATCTTCTTGTGTTGATCCTCTTTGTAACACTATAATTACTTCAATAATCTGATCAACAACTTCAACAACTTTGAACAACTTTCCAACCTTGAACTTCTTTCAACAACCACACTTTCTGTAAACTGTAGGTGTCTATTTATAGGCTTTCTTCATGGTAACCGGCTGGACCGGTCCATAACTGACTTCTGATATCTCTGACAGGTGCTGTAGACCGGCTGGAACGGCAGCTGTCAAATCATCCAGTCACTTCTTGAAAATCTCTAACTGTCTGTAAGTGTCGAGACTTTCTGTCTTTAAGTGTCGACACTTATAGTCCAAGTGTCGACACATATTGTGTAAGTGTCGACACAAGTCTACAAGGTGTCGACACAACTCCTTGTATGTCTCGACACAGATTCTTCTGCATGTGTCGACACCAAAATTGAGTGTCGACACAAGTACTTGTTCTTCTAGCTTTTGCTGAATTCTTCTATGTGTCGACACATCTCCTTTGTGTCGACACATCTTCTTGTGTTGAATCTGTCAAGTGTCGACACTGCTTCTTGGTGTCGACACATAGTCTTCTATGTTGAATCTTGCTGAGTGTCGACACAGCTCCTTGTGTCGACACACCTTCTTGTTGTTGAGACTTCAGCTGAGTGTCGACACATTCCCATAGTGTCGACACTTGTACTTAGAATAATTTGTTGTTCTTTCTGTTCTTTGCTAAGTGTCGACACAGCTCCATGTGTCGACACTTTCTTCCAGTGTTGAGTCTTCAGCTGTGTGTCGACACATTGTTCTGGGTGTCGACACATACTTCAAATGTTGACTCTTCTGTTGAGTGTCGACACATTGTGTTGAGTGTCGACACATGCTTCAAGTGCTGACTCTTCTGCTTAGTGTCGACACATTGTGTTGAGTGTCGACACTTGTACTTAGACTCTGTATACTTTTGCTGAGTGTCGACACAGCTCCAAGTGTCGACACTTTCTGGTGTAGACACAGCTTCACTGGGTGTCGACACAGCTCCTTGTGTCGACACTTTCTGTCTGCACTTTTCTTCACTGAGTGTCGACACAGCTCCAAGTGTCGACACTTTCTGTCTGGTGTCGACTCTGCATCCCAGGTGTCGACACAATGACTCCAAGTGTCGACACTGCTTGTCTGGGTGTCGACACAAGCTTTCTTAAGTGTCGACACTTTCTCTCTGGGTGTCGACACATGGACTTAGAAACTTTTTGCTTCAGTCCAGTGATTTCTTAACCTGCACAAGTAACTCAAACATACATCAAATACATTATGATGTATATCATTGAGTTGGGTGAGGCTTCTTCAAATCAGGTACATTTGACCAATGTACCCAACACTCGAGAAAAAAGATCTAGGTCTCGAGAAAAGTCTTCTGCATCTCGAGAATTAAGCATAGTCTTCTCGAGAATAAATCTAATCTTCTCGAGAAAAAGACTTGGATTAATTTCGGTATGGAAAAGAGAATAACCCGAGAAGAGATGTCATGAAGTACTTGAGTACATAAGGCCTTCTCGAGAACATCATTATGCTTTCTCGAGAACTACTTATGCTACTCGAAATCATGACAAGTCTAACTCGAGAATGAACTTTAGTCCTTCTCGAGTACAAAATATAGTACTCAAGAAAAAGACTTCGACATTTTTCTTAAAATCTGAAAACATCAATTCTTCAAAATAAATAGCATCCAACTTTTCTCCCATGCCCTTAGTGCTTGAAAAGGAAGCGTGTCCCAATAGAGAGGCTACATATGAGTCAACATCATGGATCACACAAGAAGAGATTACATTGTATGGTCATGTGTTTGGAGACTCATTGTAGACTGACATTGGTCTACACTTGACAATTAAGTCCTGCAAACACTGAACTAGACAAAGCATTAAACATAAACTTAATTCATCTTAGTTCAAGGGTGACTTCATACAAATCTGGGCTATTGTGGATGCAATACCCAACAATCTCCCCTGAAAGATATTGTACCTAATCACCTAGAGGGGGGGGGGTGAATAGGTGACTAAAATCTTTTTGACTTTTTAGGCAGAATTCAACTTATAACACAGAATTAAATTTACTTTATCACAGCACACAATTAGCAATCACAGAATTCCACAAGCACACAGTAGACACACAGTTTTATAGTGGTTCCCCAAGGTTTGGGTACACCCACTTTCTCCTTTCGCCTATCTAGCAGTGTACTAGATTCGGCCAAACTCCTCCACTATCTCAGAACCCCAAAACAGGTTCCTACAGCTCAGGCCCAAGGCCCTACAACTCAGCTTCTTCACAAAGCCTACACTCAGCCACTAAGTCCTACACTCAGCCACCAAGGCCTACACTCAGCCACAATAGGCCTACACTCAGAGATTCAAATCTTCTACACTCAGGCACTCAAGCCCTACACTCAGCCTTTATAATTACAGGCTTACAAAGACTCAGATCCCTAAGGATCCTACAAGATAATATGAATACAAAAATTATCACTCAACAACTCTGAGACAAGAGAGAAGAGTTGTGAGTTTCTTGATGAGTTCTTAGAAGAACTCAGCTGAAATCAATCTGACTTGGCTTTCTTCAAAGCTTCTTGAAAGTAGAACACAATAAGATTGATCTCTTCTGCAGTTGATCCTTGATCTCTGCTACTTAAGATTCAGAATAAATCTGAACCCTTCTTCTCATCCTGGTTCCAACGGCTGACTTCTTGGATGGAGCTCTCTCTCTCCAACTACTTAGATCTTCACTAGATTCTTCAAGGAATAGCTAGATCTTCTTCTTTGTTAATTACTTGAACAACTTGGACCACACCTTTCTGTAGACAGCATAAGCCTATTTATAGGCCTTCTTCATGGTAACCGGCTGGTCCGGTTCATAACTGAATTCTGACAACTCTGACAGGTGCAGTAGACCGGCTGGAATGGAAGCTGTCAAGTCATCCAGTCAGTTCTTAAAAATTTTGTAACTGTCTGAAAGTGTCGAGACTGTTTGTCTTTAAGTGTCGACACTTATAGACCAAGTGTCGACACTAGTTGTCTAAGTGTCGACACTAGCCTACAAGGTGTCGACACAACTCCTTGTGTTGTAGATTTTATATCTCGACACTGCTTCTTCTTCATGTGTCGACACTGATAATGTGTGTCGACACTGATAATGTGTGTCGACACAAGTACTTGTACTTCAGTATATTGTTGAATTCTTGTAAGTGTCGACACATCTCCTTTGTGTTGACACATATTCATGTGTTGAATCTGTTAAGTGTCGACACTTCTTCTTGGTGTCGACACATGTCTTCAGTGTTGATACTTGCTGAGTGTCGACACAGCTCCTTGTGTCGACACATTCTTCTTCTGTCGAGACTCTGGCTGAGTGTCGACACAACTCCTTAGTGTCGACACTTGTACTTAAAATTTTGCTGATCTTTGCTAAGTGTCGACACAGCTCCTTGTGTCGACACTTTCTTCAAGTGTTGAGTCTTCAGCTGAGTGTCGACACATTGCTCTGGGTGTCGACACTTATACTTAGTCTCTGCTGAATTTTGCTGAGTGTCGACACAGCCTCCAAGTGTCGACACTTTCTGATGTAGACACAGTTTCACTGGGTGTCGACACAACTGCTATGTGTCGACACTGCTTCACTGCACTCTTCTTCATTGAGTGTCGACACATTCTCCTTGTGTCGACACTTTCTGTCTGGTGTCGACTCTGCATCCCTGGTGTCGACACAATGACTCCAAGTGTCGACACTGCTTGCCTGGGTGTCGACACAAGTCTTCTTAAGTGTCGACACTTTCCCTCTGGGTGTCGACACATGGACTTAGAAACTTTTTCATCTTTCCTGCAAATACTTAACCTGCACAAGTAAACTCAACATACATCAAATGCATTTTGATGTATATCATTGAGTAGGGTAAGACTTCTTCAAATCAGGTACATTTAAACCAATGTACCCAACAATCTCCCCCTATTTGGAGAAGTCATAACCCTTAGTCAATGATATACACCATACAGAATAAAATCATAGCATGATGTAAAGCAGGATTATATATATCAGGAAAACACATAACATGTATTAATCAAACATGTATACATAGACATTTTCTCAGAACAATTATGAAATAAATTTATCACATAGCAAATTTATCACACAGCATATTGTTCTAACAACTTTGTCATATTCATATTTCAAAAGTTTACAGAATGTTTAACATCAAAAGATTACATAGTAAACTTAAGAAAATTTATATGCTATTTTTGATCAGCATCTTTGATCACTATCCCTTTTCCAGACTGAATCTTGGCTTGTATAGGAGCTTCAGCAGCTTCAGTATCAACAGGTTTCTTCCCTTTCAGCTCCTTCTTCTTAAGCTCCTCAGCTTTAATCTTTTGCCTTTCAAAATAATGATAAGGCTTGGGAAAGTACTTGCTAGGCTCCTGAGCAGTAGGAGGTAGCTTTCTCATCTTGGCCTTCCTTCTATATTGGACTTATTGCTTCTTGCCTTGTCTCATGTTTCCTCCATTCCACTTCAGAAAACTATTTATTTCTTTCTTGAATGTTATCTTTTGCAGCTTTCCATGCAGTTAAGATAATGTTCCTGGAAGTGGGGCTCCACTGCTCAAAGTCTGGTCTTTGTTCAGCTTGTTCCCTGAACCTCTTCTTAGACAGTCTAGCTTCTTTTTCTTTCTGCATAGCTTCTTGCATAGCTTCAGAGACTGGCTGAACCACCTTTTCTATGATAATATTTTTCTTATCCTCAGGTGGGCTATACATGCTCTGGATATCAGCATGTACTATATCAAAATCTGGAGGAGGGTAGATAACTTGAGCCAATTCAGGTTGCTCCCCTCCTAGATATGCAGGATTAATCCCAGATTCTGCCACATTATCATCATCACAAAGAGGAGGATATCCAAGAGTAGCTCTGATAGAATTAGAAATCCATTTAGCATGATCAGAGCTGGCTTTGACTAATACTCTCTCCCCCTTTATGACTTCTCTAACCATGTGATCCCTCAGATCATCCTTTTGAAATCTTATTTGGGCATCCAAATAGTTGACTCCATCTTTAAAATAAGGTTTCAACCTCTGGAGTTTGTCAGTTATGATCTTCTGAGAGTCTTGTATGGCAGTCTTAACAGCAGTAATTTCCTCTTGGAAGGCTTTGTCAAAGTCTGCTTTAGCTGTAACATTAGCTGGAGTCTGCCCTGCAGCTAGATTCTTCATCTCTGTTACTATGGCATTGTGAGAAGCAGTCAAGTTATCATTCATTCTAATTTGATTTTCAAGTACATAGCCTTGCTTGACTTCAAGTTCATCCACTTGAGCTTTTATCTTCTCCTGATGTGTAACCAAGTACACCACTGCATTCCCTCCCTTGTGGAAGCAGTCAGTCATCTCCTTCTTATTGAGATTCATCTCAAATCTTATTGACTTAATATCCTGGGCCAAATCAAACTGAAGAGATTTGTGCCCCTCATCCACATATGTCTCTATAGCTTTCCTGTGCTCATCAAGCTTAATCTGCATTGCAACCATTAGAGCACTATAATCAACAGTTGGTGCTGGCTGTGATATAGGCTGTGGAGCAATAGTTTGGAGAGCCTTTTTGTAATTCTAACTCCTCCTTTTAAATACTTGAAATTTTCTTTTCTTAGCCCTTGTAGTCTCCTCATCTTCAGAAGCAGATGTGTTGGCTATCTCTACCCTCTCCTTAGGTAGCTCCTCAACAGCTTGGGGCTTCTCAGGCTCTTGCCTTGCAGTTTCTTCTAGAATTGGCATTTGATCCCCCTCAACTGGAGCATTCTCCCCCTCAGCAGCAGTACATTCTTTCTCAAGGTCTTGTTGATCCAGATTAAGAAATAAATCTTCCATTGTAAATTCTTGTGGTGAATGGGCAGGAGAAATTCTTTGCTCATCTACCACTGGATCAGATATAATTTGAGCTGAAACAGAAGTGTCCTTTATGACAACATCTGGGGGTTGACTATCCATCTGAGTTTGCTGATTAATATTACTTAAAGGATCAGATAAAACAGTATCCACTATAAGTAAATCTAAAGCATTAAGCTCATTGATTACCTCAAAATTGTGTTTGTAGCTTGCTCACTTTCCTGTGGAGTTGGCTCTTCCACTATTATTGGCTCCCCCTGGACTGAATCTTAGTGTAAGGGGCTAGCTTGTGGTAGCTCCCCCTGCTTCTCTGCAGCATCTTGTTGAGCTGTAGACTTCTCAGCATTTCCTTCTTCATTCTCATCAGGTGTGAAGACAACTTGCTCTTCACTACCAGAGCTGCTAGTGGAAACCTGAGCCACTGGGGCAACTTTCTTTGTCTTCTTTTGAGGTGTTACTTTCTCAGGGGTTGACATCTCCTTTGACAAAACCATGTCCCATCTAGAGAATATCCTCAAGTCCATTTTCCTCATGTGGTTGATTTTTGTGCCAGCAGCTTGACCCATAACTTCTGGTAAACTACCAGCTAGGTATAAACTTAAGATCCTACCCAAATTGGGTTTCTTCATACTCTCTTTAATCTTCTCAAAGACAATAACAGACCAATCTGTTTTCAAAGTGAAGATTATCCTTGTCATAATGCTGAACATATGGGCTGATACCCTATCATGCCCTCCTGGCTTACTTAAAATTACTTTTCCAACAGTTTCAGAGAGGAATTTCCCCTGGCTGTTCATTCCCTTTCTATTGAATACAGATCCTACTTTCATCTTTGAATCCAGACCACACCATGCCAATGCATCTCTGGTCCTGGAAGCAGTAACTTCTTCTTCTTCCTTAGTTCTTGGTAACTGAAGGACTTTTCTCAAACTTTTTGGTGAAACCTTAACCTTTTCACCATGAACCCTGGACTTGATCTTGAATCCAGTGTCGTCTAGGGTTGCTCCATTGAGAAATTCCAAGACTTCTTTCTTCCAGATTTTAGTCGGCTTTGAAACAAGATATTCTAATCCTGAGTTTGTGACTAGGGTTATCACAGTCTTGATCTCTGGGTCTGCATCACCAAACGCGTCTCGCACCAGTTCATATCCTTCATTGACGTTGTCCTCGAGCTTTGGCGCCATTAGGGTTTGAAGAATTTGACTTGAGAGAAGAGAGGTGTCGACACACAAGTTTAGTCTCGAAACTTTTGAAAGCGTGTCGACAGACAAAGGCAAAATCCTATTTATACCTTTCTAAGTTTGAAGATGAAAGGGCGGGTCAGCTAACTTAAATTGTGTCGACACTGTCGATAAGTGTCGACACTGACTTATAATGTCTCGACACCTATGTGTCGACACAAGTTTAGTCAACAGATATATGTGTCGACACTTGTTTATGTGTCGACACCACATAACTCGACATTTATTCAAGACTTTACTTAGATAATTCTGAGTAAAGCCTAAGTGTCGACACTACCTTGGATGTGTCGACACCTACTTGACATGTGTCGACACTAATTTTCTGAAGTGTCGACACCAACTTCCTAGATGTGTCGACACCTTTTCCCTAAAGTGTCGACACCACTTTTCTGTGTCGACACAGATATCTCTGTGTGTCGACACCTTTTTACTTAGCCATTTCTATAAACTTATTCTAAGTTTATCATTCCTAGTTCAATTTTAAACCTATTGAACTTAGTTTCTTCTAAGGGCTTAGTATACATATCAGCTAGTTGATTATCTGTTTTAACATATTCCAGTAAAATATCTTCTTTCTCTACATGCTCCCTAAGAAAATGATATTTTATTTCAATATGTTTAGTTCTACTATGGGAAACAGGATTATGAGCAATTGATATAGCACTTGTAGAATCACAAAAGAGTGGAGTTCTACTTACCTGAAATCCATAATCCTCAAGCTGATGTTGTATCCATAGAAGTTGAGCACATCAACTTCCTGCAGCCACATATTTTGATTCTGCAGTGGAGATAGCCACACTTGTTTGCTTTTTGCTACTCCATGAAATCAGTCTTCCACCTAGGAATTGACAGGTTCCAGTTGTGCTTTTTCTGTCTTCTTTGCATCCTGCAAAGGCTCCATCTGAATAACCTGTTAGTTCAAAATCCCCATTCCTGGGGTACCAGAGGCCTAGATAAGGAGTGCCCTTTAGATATCTCAATATTCTTTTGACTGCTGTCATATGAGACTCTTTAGGGCATGCTTGATACCTTGCACAGACACATGTAGCATACATGATATCTGATCTACTTGCAGTCAAATATAATAGGGAGCCAACTATCCCTCTATACAAAGACTCATCTACAGGTTTCCCTGCATCATCCTTGCTAAGAGACATACTTGACCCCATAGGAGTCTTCACGGTGCTGGATGAATCCATACCATACTTTCTTATGAGTTCTAGGGTGAACTTAGACTGGCATATGGATAAACCATTCTCAGTCTGTCTTACTTGGAGACCCAAGAAGAACTTAAGCTCTCTCATACTACTCATCTCAAATTGTCCTTGCATTAGTTTTGCAAACTTTTTGCAAAGACTACTTTCAGTAGACCCAAATATTATGTCATCTACATATATTTGGACTAGTATAACTTTGCCTCTGGATTCCCTAAGGAATAGAGTCTTGTCTATTTTCCCCCTTGTTAACTTATTCTCAATGAGGAAACTAGACAAGGTTTCATACCAAGCCCTAGGGGCTTGCTTTAACCCATATAAAGCTTTCCTAAGTCTATAGACATGATTAGGTTGAGTTGAATCAACAAAACCTGATGGCTGTTCCACATAGACTTCCTCTTTTAGATTACCATTTAGAAATGCTGACTTGACATGCATTTGGTAAACTTTAAATCCTTGAAAAGTTGCATAGGCCAGGAACATCCTTATGGCTTCTAGTCTGGCTACTGTAGCAAAAGTTTGATCAAAATCAATACCTTCTTCCTGCCTATATCCTTTAGCAACCAATCTTGCTTTGTTCTTAATGATGACTCCATGTTCATCCATCTTGTTCCTATCGATCCACTTGGTCCCAATTATATTGTGGTCTTTAGGTTTAGGAACAAGCTCCCAGACCTTGCACCTCTTGAACTGATTCAGCTCTTCTTGCATTGCCTCAATCCAATGAGGGTCTAGGATGGCTTCTTCAAACTTCTTTGGTTCAACTTGGGATAGGAAACTGGAGTAGATTGCTGCATTCAGATTTCTGCTCCTTGTTTGTACCCCTTGTCTTGGATCACCAATGATTTGTTCTGCTGGATGATCTCTAAGATGCCTATTTGCTGGAGGCATCCTGGCTTCAGGTTGAACTTCTTCAACTTCTTCATCTTGTTGTACTCCTTGTACTTCTTCTGCATTAGGTACATGTAGTACTCCCCCTGAACAGCAGACACTATCTTCTACTTGCTGCCTTGCAGTAGGTTCTTCTTCTATAGTGAGCTTGTCCATCTTCTTTGTTATACCTGTGGAGCTGCATACACTACTAGACAACTCATTGTTAATAAGTCTAGTTTCATCAAATACTACATGTACAGATTCCTCTACAACTTGAGTAGACAAGTTGTAGACTTTATAAGCCTTACTGTTGTTGTTGTACCCAACAAAGATCCCCTCTTGGGACTTGGCAGCAAACTTAGTCAAGTACGACTTTCCATTATTAAGTATAAAGCACTTACAACCAAAGATCCTGAAGTAGGATAGGTTAGGTTTCCTGCCTTTCACAACCTCATAGGGGGTCTTGTTGTGGCTTTTAGTAATGGTAGCCCTATTAATAGCATGACATGCAGTATTGACTGCTTCAGCCCAGAAATATTCTGGTAGTGATGTATCACTTAATAGGGTCCTACCAGCCTCAATCAAGGTTCTATTCTTCCTCTCAGCAATGCCATTTTGCTGAGGTGTCCTTGGTGAAGAAAACTCTTCAAATATCCCAAATTCTTCACATAGTTTTGTCATGCTATCAGACTGAAATTCAGTACCATGGTCACTTCTTATCTTGACCACTGTACTGTCTAGTTCATTCTGAATTTGTTTGACAAAACTATAGAAGACACTAGGTGTTTCAGATTTCTGTCTAAGGAAGAACACCCAGGAAAACCTTGAGTAGTCATATACAACTACAAAGGTATAGACCTTCCTACCTAGGCTGTGAACTGGCATTGGACCAAAGAGATCCATATGCAAGAGGTATAAACACCTCACAGCATCTTTGTTTTCAATGCTTCTAAAGGTGGATCTAGTCTGCTTGCCCTTTTGACAAGCTGAGTAAATACCATCTTTAATACACTTAACTTGAGGACCATTCCTCACTAACTCTTTGCTAAAGAGTTTACCAATTGTCTTGTAGTTTAGATGGGCTAGCCTCTTGTGCCATTTGACACAATGAGAGACTGTCTCATCAGCTACAAGACACACTGGAGAACCATTGTTCTCAACCATAATGTCTAAGCAATAGACATTCTTTTTTCTATAACCAGTCAAAATGATCTCTTGATCATTTGACCTCCTGATATGACAACCATCTTTCACAAATGAGATGTCATATCCTACATCACTCAATTGACTTATACTAATAAGGTTATGTTTCAAACCTTTAACATAGGCCACTTGAGTAATTGTAATAAAGGAGTTAGATATGTTACCAAAACCCTTGATGATTCCTTTTTCAGAACCACCAAAGGTGACTTTTGGACCATCCTTGATGGGTGTGTAGTCCTTTAGTAAACCCCTTGTTCCAGTCATATGTCTGGAACATCCACTGTCCAAGTACCGTATTGGGGCATGACCACTTGGACTCACCTGCAAAACAGATTAGTGAACCTTAGAACCCAAAGAATTCTTGGGTCCTTGGTACTGGTTAGTTTGCTTCCTAACAAAGCTACCTACAGGTTTTCCAACAGGCAGTTTGCTACTCACTTTGGCACTAGTATTGTGCCAACAGTCCATTGCAAAGTGGCCTACCTTGCCACAACACCAACACTCAAACTTATTATACCTTTGCTTAGGTACAGTCTTAGCTGTTTTATCTACAGCTGACTTGTTGAGAGTTGGGGCTTTGCCCTTGGACTTGGACTGAACAGTCCTTGCAGGTTTAGTAAATCCCAGTCCAGCTTTACCTTTGTGATGAACAAATTCATCAATTAAGGGTAGAACTGACTTGGGTTTAGAAAACCTAGCGACTAAGTCTTTCTCCTTCTGAAGATTAATCTCCAGACTCTTGATTTGATCATTCTTAAATGATATAGTCCCCATCTGAATCACAGTTATGTGCTTCAGTCTGGCTATCTCATTTAGCTTTTGATCAAACATCTTCTCATAATCAGTTGCAGCCATTTTGAGACTTGCAATCTCCTTAGCTTGACTCTTGGCCAAGGATTTGCATTTCTTAAATGCTTGCAACAGAACTTTATATTCATCTATCAACAGATGAATATCCTCTTCAGACTCAGATGCACTCTCATCACTTGATGATGATGAATCTGATTCTGTACTAGCACAAGAAATTGAACTTAAAGAACAATGTTGTACCTTACTAGGTCCTGGCTGCTCCAGGATTTTGTCACTTTTTGTCAATGCCATTAGCCCTTGGCACTGACTGTCCTCTTGTTTATATATAGAATTCATAATCTGAATGAACTCTTCTTCTTCTTCCTCAGCAAACATCCCTATATATGCCTCAACATCTGACTCAGTTTCTGATGAAGAAATGTCTGACGGGCTCTTTTCCTTTTTGGCAACAAAAGACTTTTCCTTCTTGTCCTTGTATTGAGTCCTTTTCTTATCACTAGACTCCTTCCTTTTTTCTGGACAATCTGCAATAACATGGCCTTATCTATTACAACAATATCATACAATTTTTGATAGTGTTGCTTTGCTAGACTTGGACTTTTTCCTGTCTTTCTCTGAAGACTTTTTATTCTGATAATAGTCTTCTTTACCCTGTGAAGTAGATGGCCCTGTCCTCCACTGTTTCTTCTTTAAGAACTTCTGAAAGTGTCTTGTGAAGGCAGCAAAGTCCTCATCACTTTCACTGCTCTCAGACTTTCTGCTTTCTGAATCTTCTGACTCAGTCTCAACTACTTTTGGTGGTGGAGTTGGTGACTTACCTATGTACTTTCTGGGGGCTTCTGTTTTGAAGGCCACTGTCCTTTCTTTATGTTCACTTCTTGTTGATTTCTCCTCTTCTTTACTCACCATCAACTGCATCTCATATGATAGCAGTTTTCCAAATAGTGTTGGTGGAGGAATTTCTGCCAACTTTGCCATTTCCCTAATGGCACAGATCTTGGTGTCCCAATCTTTTGTAAGGGACCTTAGAAACTTATCATTGAGCTCATAATTACTGAACTCTCTACCATAGGACATAAGCTCATTCACAATCCTATAGAACTTTTTATAGCATTCAATTATGCTATCAGCTCTACCTTGTCTAAAACTTTCATATTCTTGGTTGATCAAAGATTTTTTGTCTTGCCTCACTTCTTCAGAACCCTCCATATACACAATAAGAGTATCCCACATCTCTTTAGCTATCTTACAGTGTATTAAATTCTAAAAAGTTGCATCATCTATCGCACTCACAATGATGTTCTGAGCCCTTTTGTCCATAGTGGCTAGAACAATCTCATCCTTTGTCATTTCAGAGAAATCCTTTGGTGTTCTCTGATTTGCATCTAAGACTGATACCTTCATGGGCACATAAGGCCCTTCTTTCACTGTGATATATATCCTAGGGTATGAGGCTTCCATAAACAGTCTCACCCTTTCCTTCCAGATACCAAAGATCTCTTTTCTACATATGGGTAGCTTCATGGATCCCAATTCCTTATGATTCTCAGTGGAACCCATGGTTCTTGAGTTTCTTGATTCTGTAATTTGACTTAGACTGAATCTGCCAACAGGATCTACTCAGACAGTTATGTCCCCTTTTGAGTAACCTGGCTCTGATACCACTTGAAAGATATTGTACCTAATCACCTAGAGGGGGGGGGGGGGTGAATAGGTGACTAAAATCTTTTTGACTTTTTAGGCAGAATTCAACTTATAACACAGAATTAAATTTACTTTATCACAGCACACAATCAGCAATCACAGAATTCCACAAGCACACAGTAGACACACAGTTTTATAGTGGTTCCCCAAGGTTTGGGTACATCCACTTTCCCCCTTCACCTATCTAGCAGTGTACTAGATTCAGCCAAACTCCTCCACTATCTCAGAACCCCAAAACAGGTTCCTACAGCTCAGGCCCAATGCCCTACAACTCAGCTTCTTCACAAAGCCTACACTCAGCCACAAAGGCCTACACTCAGCCACCAAGGCCTACACTCAGCCACAATAAGCCTATGCTCAGAGATTCAAATCTCCTACACTCACGCACTCAAGCCCTACACACAGTCTTTATAATTACAGGCTTACAAAGACTCAGATCCCTAAGGATCCTACAAGATAATATGAATACAAAAATTGTCACTCAACAACTCTGAGACAAGAGAGAAGAGTTGTGAGTTTCTTGATGAGTTCTTGGAAGAACTCAGCTGAAATCAATCTGACTTGGCTTTCTTCAAAGCTTCTTGAAAGTAGAACACAATAAGATTGATCTCTTCTGCAGTTGATCCTTGATCTCTGCTACTTAAGATTCAGAATAAATCTGAACCCTTCTTCTCAGCCTGGTTCCAACGGCTGACTTCTTGGATGGAGCTCTCTCTCTCCAACTACTTAGATCTTCACTAGATTCTTCAAAGAATAGCTAGATCTTCTTCTTTGTTAATTACTTGAACAACTTGGACCACATCTTTCTGTAGACAACATAAGCCTATTTATAGGCTTTCTTCATGGTAACCGGCTGGTCCGGTTCATAACTGAATTCTGACAACTCTGACAGGTGCAGTAGACCGGCTGGAATGGCAGCTGTCAAGTCATCCAGTCAGTTCTTGAAAATTCTGTAACTGTCTGAAAGTGTCGAGACTGTCTGTCTTTAAGTGTCGACACTTATAGACCAAGTGTCGACACTAGTTGTCTAAGTGTCGACACTAGCCTACAAGGTGTCGACACAACTCCTTGTGTTGTAGATTTTATATCTCGACACTGCTTCTTCTTCATGTGTCGACACTGATAATGTGTGTCGACACAAGTACTTGTACTTCAGTATATTGTTGAATTCTTGTAAGTGTCGACACATCTCCTTTGTGTCGACACATCTTCATGTGTTGAATCTGTTAAGTGTCGACACTTCTTCTTAGTGTCGACACATGTCTTCAGTGTTGATACTTGCTGAGTGTCGACACAGCTCCTTGTGTCGACACATTCTTCTTCTGTCGAGACTCTGGCTGAGTGTCGACACAACTCCTTAGTGTCGACACTTGTACTTAGAATTTTGCTGATCTTTGCTAAGTGTCGACACAGCTCCTTGTGTCGACACTTTCTTCAAGTGTTGAGTCTTCAGCTGAGTGTCGACACATTGCTCTGGGTGTCGACACTTATACTTAGTCTCTGCTGAATTTTGCTGAGTGTCGACACAGCCTCCAAGTGTCGACACTTTCTGATGTAGACACGGTTTCACTAGGTGTCGACACAACTGCTATGTGTCGACACTGCTTCACTGCACTCTTCTTCATTGAGTGTCGACACATTCTCCTTGTGTCGACACTTTCTGTCTGGTGTCGACTCTGCATCCCTGGTGTCGACACAATGACTCCAAGTGTCGACACTGCTTGCCTGGGTGTCGACACAAGTCTTCTTAAGTGTCGACACTTTCCCTCTGGGTGTCGACACATGGACTTAGAAACTTTTTCACTTTCCTGCAAATACTTAACCTGCACAAGTAAACTCAACATACATCAAATACATTTTGATGTATATCATTGAGTAGGGTGAGGCTTCTTCAAATCAGGAACATTTAAACCAATGTACCCAACATCCCCCTATTTGTAGAAGTCAGAACCCTCTATACTAAGGTGAATTATATCAAGGTAAACAAGTAAAGAGCTAATAATCATGATAAATGGAATAAAATCTATGATGTAGAAAAATCAGATCAGCAAAACTAAAAGTTTATATAAATAGAAATTTGTCCAAGGAAAATTAAATTCCACAATTTCAAAAATAATAAGAACTTTCAGCACATCTTCAACTTCTACTGATCTTGTTGTTGTTACTGTCTTTCTAACTTTTCATGTAGTCTCTTTTGATAGTTGTATGGTTTAGGGAAATACTTCGAAGGTTTGGGAGGAGATTTGGGATTTTTCCTCCCATATTCCCTGTCATAAATCCTTCTCTTAGAAAGGGACTTTTCATATAATTCTCATTCCTGAGGGCTGTAATGTAGGTTCCTGTCCTCATTAAAGTCAACTACCAGCTTCAGGGTTTCTAGAATAAGAGATTTGGAGGTTGGACTCCAAACTTCAGTAAACTCTTGAGGTCTTTTCCTTTTGTCAGCATCAGGATGTGGAGTTGTTCTACTGGCTGAGACACCATCCCCATATTTCTTTCTTTTTTGCTTTTTGAATTTCAGGAGGTTAAGTAGGCATATTTGCATGTTCTGATTCCCACACTTGTTCATATACATCAGGAGGTGGTCCTTCAAAGTAATCTGGAGGTGGTCCTTCAAAATACTTTGGAGGTGGAGAGAAGGTTGGCCTATTTACATCCAGGTGAGCAGGAGGAGGGGCAGAAGGGTCCATTGCTAGTTCAGGAAATAGTTGATTGTGCATCCATATAGTGGTGTCATATGTATACAGCTTAGTGCTTTTGATTCAGTACAGAAGTATGGATGTCTTTCATTTGATCTTCCCACTGATTTTTCAGAGTTTGAGCTTATTTTTCCAATAGTTCTTTCACTTTATCCTCCCCCTTTTTGACTTTTAGGGAGAGGGTGCAGATGACATCTTCTTTAAACTTTCCAACATCTTCACAAGTTTTGAAATTCCTTTCATCAACTCTCTTGTCTAGTAGAATCTGATTATTAGCAAGGGTGACTGATTGTTCCATAACAGTACCAATGCTTGCGATTGTATGATCTATAGCTTTTCCACATATTTGCAATAGTCTCTTAAATTCATCTGTGTTGTTTTGGATTTCAGCAAATCCTCAACTCATTTCTTTCTCCAATGCAGTCATTTTATCAGTGACAACTTTCAGGGAAGAATCAAAGTAAGCTCTTTGAGCAGTCAGCAAAGCATCAATCTTGCTTAGAATAGAATTTTCAAGAAGTGTTGTAGGATGAGTGGAGGGAGGAGGCACAACAAGGGCTGTCCATGGAGAAATTTCTTCTAGTACAACTGAGGAGGTAGAGGCTTTCTTTTTGTTGACAGTGTTGTCCTCATCTTCAGCATCTATTGGTAGAAAAGATGGAATCTTAAAATGTAAACTTGGAAGTGGTGGTTCAGCAGCTTCAATTTCATCTTCAGAATCATGTATGGAAACAACTTCAGCATCAGATGCATTTTCAGATGGAGATGGGGCTGAATCTTGTATAGGAGAACTTCTTTGAGGAGATGGTTCTGGATGATGGTCTGGTTGTTCAGGAGACTTTGTTGGAGAGGAAGGATGATCTGCAGGTATATGGGATAGAGGCACTTTGGAAGTGAGCTCCTCTATCATCCTGTTTATGTCTTCATTAGTAGATAGAAGTTGTTCATGATTCTGAGCATCTGTCAGATTTTCCGAGTCAGGAAAATCAGCAGCAGGAGAATCTGGAATTTCTGTATATAGCAAAGGGGAAGAGGTAATAGCAGATGTTGAAGGAACTGAGGGTGCAACAGCAGCAGAAGGAATAACTTGAGGTAGAGTGGCTGTAACAGCAGGTGTAGTGACTGGAGGAGGGATATCTGTAGTAGTAGGAGGAGAAGAGACTGTGGCTGGAATTGCTGATGTAGTTGGAGCAGGAGCTGGCTGGCTTTGAACAGATGGGGCAGGCTCCCCCTCAATAACTGGGTCAATTATTTGATGAGAAAGAGAAGATGGGGTCCTGCCCACATCTTCAATTTCCTTTGGAGTTTTGTCAGACTTCTGCAGTTTAACCTCCCATCTTTGGATGGAGGTAATAGAAACTTTCTTCATGTGGTGGAGGGCTATGCCCTTTTTCATGGAGAATTTTTCTGGATTTATTTGATTCAGGTAAAGAGACAGAATCCTGCCATAGTTAGGACTCTTAAGACATGCCTTAATTTTGTCAAATAACATCATACCCCACTGGAACTTCTTTCTACAAATTACTGCAGTCATCAAGTCAAAGAATTCTGGGGTAATATAGCTGATAGAGCTTGTTTTGCAGAGAAGAACTTTTCCCAAAATATCTGCCAGCAGTTTGCTTTCTGCATTCATGAACTGTCTTCTAATGGTGTGAGAGGATTGGGGAATTCCACAAAAACTGTATGCTCTCTCATAATCAGTGCCTACCAGATCATCTTCTTGATCTACTACTGAAAGTTATAGAAACTATGAAACAGAGAGGACAGTCATTTTTACCTTAATATCTTGAACCTTAGACTTGAGCACCTTGCCATTCCATTTAATCTTGGCATTTTGGAAGAACTCTTCTACATCGGAAGTTAGTATCTTACATGGATGTTCAAGAACAAAAGATAGACCAGCGGTTTCGAGAAGAATGAGGACATTTCTGAAGTCATCAAAAATTTCGACAATCCCGGTAGAAATGAGTTCACTGCCAATCCCAAGCTTAGAAGACGATGCCATTGATGAGGAGAAATTGATCTTGGCTGGCCGGCGAATGGAGAAACTTGCTTGCGGAAAATGGTGGAGACGGAGAAGATGAAGAGACTTTTCTCGAGAGAAGGGTTTTTGAAATCGGGAATAAATTTCTTGGAATTAAGTCTATTAGGATTTACTTTTAATTTTGATCATAAATGATATAAATAATATTAAAAATATCTGGAATAAGTCGGTTAAGAGCCTGGGTGCCGATATGAAAATTTTGAACTTGAAGAGCAGTTGGACACCAGATTTCTCGAGTGGATTATTTGTTCTCGAGAAGAGATATATTTGCACTCGAGTAGAATCCTTTTATTTCTCGAGTAGAGCAATCCATGTTCTCGAGTAAAACAATCCTTGTTATCAAGTAGAACTTTTATTCTCAAGAAGTAATTTATTGTTCTCGAGAAGTAAGTCTGTCATTCTCGAGTACAAGTGTTGTCCTCGAGAAATGAAGTCCGTTCTTTGAAATTTCTTGAATTTTTGAAGTGTAGCCAGAACTTGAACTTACTGTCACCTTTTTCTTCATTCTTCAGCATCCTTGTTGAGCATGTCAAGTTCTGTTTTGAAGAACGAGAACTTAGCCTCGTTCAGCGGCTTCGTGAATATATCTGCAATCTGCATGTCAATTGAGACATATTGGAGATTTATGTCACCATGCTCCACATGCTCCCTGATGAAGTGGTATCACAGCTCTATGTGCTTTGTCTGGCTGTGAGAGACTGGATTGTTGGCTATGATAATTGCACTGGAGGAGTCGCAAAACAAAGGGATGTACTTGACTTTCAAATTATAGTCTTCAAGTTGATTCTTTATCCAAAACAATTGTGCACAACAACTACCGACAAAAATGTATTCTGCCGTTGAGATAGCAACATAATTTTGCTTTTTGCTGCTCCATGAAATGAGCCTCCTTCCAAGGAATTGGAAAGTCCCGGAAGTGCTCTTTCTATCATCTTTACTTCATGTAAAATTTGCATCTGAGAAACCAATTAGTTCGCTGTCATTACTTCTTGGGCACCATGAGCCAAGATTTGGTGTACCTTTAAGGTATCTCAAGATCCGCTTTGCAGCAGCGTAGTGAGATTCCTTAGAGTTCACTTGAAATCTAGCACACAGGCATGTTGAAAATATTATATCCGGTCTACTAGCAGTAAGATAGAGCAAGGATCCAATTATGCTTCTGTACTTGGTTTCATCAAAAGGTTTCCCTTTCTCATCCTTGTCCAGAGACATAGTTGAACCCATTGGAGTCCTCATAGAGGTTGCGTTCTCCATTCTGAATTTCTTAATTAACTCCTTGGTGAACTTCGTATGAGAGAAGAAAATTTCATCTTCAGATTGTTTCACCTGAAGTCCTAAGAAATACTTCAGTTCTCCCATACTGCTCATTTCGAACTTCCCTTGCATAAGTTTGGAAAACTTCTTGCAAAGGTTGTCGTCAGTAGAGCCAAATCTGATGTCATCGACATAGATTTGCACTAGCAAAATCTTGCCTTTTATTTCCCCAAAAAATAATGTCTTATCTATCTTTTCTCTTATGAACTTGTTCTCAAGAAGAAAGTTAGACAACGTCTCATACCAAGCTCGAGGAGCTTGTTTCAAACCATATAAAACTTTAAATAACAGATAGACTTGATCAGGAAAGTTAGAATCAATGAAACCTGGAGGTTGTTGTTGGGTACATTGGAAACTGTGTACCTGATTTGGAGAAGCCTCACTTAACTCAATAATATACATCATTATGTATTTGATGGGTTGTTGAGTTTTAATGTGCAGGTTAAGGAAATGCAGGAAAACTATCTAAGTGCAAGTGTCGACACTTGTGAAGAAATTGTGTCGATACCAGAAGCAGATTGTATCGACACACAGGACTTGTGTCGACACACAGAAATTCAGTCTATAGTAACTGTGTCGACACACAGGACTTGTGTCGACACACTCAAGAATTCTATCAACAAAAATTGTGTCGACACACAGGACTTGTGTCGACACACACCGGGATTCTATCAAACACCAACTATGTCGAGACTAGAAGCTATTGTGTCGACACACAGGACTTGTGTCGACACATTCCATAAAAGCTGTGTTGAGTAGATAAAGAAGGGCTGTGTCGACATTATGTGAGTTGTGTCGACATCATTAAGAGTTGTGTCGACACATGGTCTATTCGTGTTGACACATTTGAAGTATTGTCTCGATGCTTTTCTGCTGAGATAGTGTACAATGAGGTATCAGGTGTCAAGACTGAAGACTTGACAGCTGTCATAACTAACAAAGCTGTTGCATCTGTCAGAGCTGTCAGAAGGCCGATATGAACCGGATCAGCCGGTAACCTCATATGGGTCTATATAAAGACCTGTTATATCATCAAAAAGAGAGATCAAAGAAGAAAGGACTTGACATTTTTACTAACAGTTGAAATCTTCAAGTCATCAAGAGAAGGCAGATTCTGAACAAGTCTGCAAGAAGATTTCAGATTAAATTCTGATTAGAAGAAGGAAGCTGGATTGAGGATCATCTTCAACTTCACAAGAAGATCAACCTTACTTTGTTCAGATTCAAGAAGCTTTGAAGAAGCTAAGAAAGGTTGAATCTTAAGCAATCAGATCATTCAAGAACTTATCAAGAAGCCTTCACCCCTTTCTCTCTCTACCTGGGTGAAGGATTTATCTCTTTTATAATCAATTTTTCTGTAAGATCTTTTATAGATCTGAGTGTAAGAGAGTTATCTCTCTGAGTTGTAAGCCTATATCTATAAAGGCTGAGGTAGGGCTGAATCGCCTGAGTTGTAGGAGTGTGCACTCACTCTGAGGTAGGATTCTCAGGAAAAATCTGAGTTGTAGCACTTGGTGAAGTGTGAGCTGTAGGAACCATTCTGGGTTCTGAGTTGTAAGATCTGAGGATTTGAGAAGAAAGAAGGGAGTTAGGCCGAATCTAGTATACTGCTAGATAGGTGAAGGGGGAAAGTGGATGTACCCATCTCTTGGGGAACCACTATAAATCTGTGTGTATGCTGTGATTGGCTGCGTTTCTATTAATCTATGTTATGATAGTTGTTGCATAGGTTGTCTACTAGTGACATATATTATCTGCCTTAATAAAAAGAATTGAACCTATTCACCCCCCCTGTTGAAACCGAAAAACGGTCTCCTGTGGAGTTCACCCTCGGGGAAGGGGTGATCGTGCACCTACTTCGCTCATGCAAGCAAAACAACAAGGGAGACAAGGAAAAACTGACCCAAGGGCTCGACGGGATGGACCCACCATGCACACGGAAGATCTTAGAGCGCTTCCCCTCCTTAGCCAAAGGCCAAGCTAAGGTATCCTTAGAAAGCGCTTGAGAGGTGAAGCCAGAGAGCACAGGAAGCCTGCTTTCTGAGGTACCCCTTGGGTCCTATTTATAGATTTCAGAATTTGAACTGCCAATAACCAAACTGAATTGGCCTGAAGTTACCAAAATACCCTTGGTTGGGTCTGCCAACAGTCAAACTGCACTGTTTTGAAGGGCTATGGGCAGACCAGTGGGGGCAAAACAGTAAAAAGTACCTCATAGATCTGGGCGAGCTGGGGAGCTCGGCCACCCCTGAAGATCCGGCTCGCCTGCTGTTTCCGAGCTCCTTTGCATGAGCGCGAGCTGGGACGGCGTGCTCGCCCATCGCCCATCGGTCGGCCTCCATTAGTCGGCCTCAGCTCGACGAATCCTGACTTAGCTCGGCAAATGCCGAGCTTGCGGTCGACGAATGCCGAGCTCGGGCTCGGGTTTCTCTGCCGAGCTCGCCTGGGTCCTGGGTGATCTGAGCCGGCCGGTCTGGTTCCTGGTTCACCCCACTCACCGGATACGGGGTTGTAGACAATCCCCGCTCTTTTTGAGCTTGACAAAGCTCGGAAAGAAACATCCAACCCCAAGTGTTCGGCGAGTGCAGGGTGGATTGGAGGGAATCTTCGAGTGGGGTCCACCTGCGGTTATATATATACACCTGCATACCTGCCTGACTTTTGCTATTCTCTTTATTATAGTCCTGCCGAGATGCCGATTCCCAAGGAGATCCAAGAGCGCCTTAACCGAGCTCGCCAGATCTCAGTTGCTCGCATAACTGTCCTGACTGCGGTTCCGCCCGCTGCCCTGCAGGGCGGCTCTACTGAGCCCAACTCCAAGAGAATGAAGCTGTTTTCTCATGCGACAAAACCTATTTACGATGATCTGAGAACCACCTTGGAGCACAGGACCAGCTCCTCCACTTTTCCTGCCCCCGAAAAGGACAAGAACGTTGTCGACCTTTGCGACGACCCGGACAGCCAGCTTGATGGCATGGGGGGCGCCGTGCCGCGAGACACCACCCCGCGAGCCAAGACCACACCTGAGGACTCGCGACTCAGGACTCCGGAAAATTGCCCGCGGGATCCGTCGCCCCCCTTTGGAACCTTGGGGGTGGGCTCGCAGAAGCCGCGCTCGCCGGTGCGCGCCCCCTCCCCTCAGCGAGCTATTGTGACCACGGGGGCGAGCGCGGAGACCATCCCCATCCCTAGATTCGAGCTCCTCTCACCGGGAACACGTGGTCCAGGGCGCGGGAAGGACCTTAGGTTTGTCCCTCCCCGCACCTCCTTTGAGTTGCCGAGCTTGTCAGGTAAATTTGACCTTGGATTCTTGTTATGCGATTTTCCAGCACACCTCCCCTTGCTGATGTTTCTGTCTTCGCAGTTCCCCCCAGCCAATCCGCTGCCGAGGAATCTTCGCGGGCAGCCATTACTCTCCCCTCCCCTCCCTGAGTTCGCTGAACTCTTACCTAGGCCCCGAAGTGGAGCAAGGCGAGCTGACGAGGAGGGGGGTCAAGCTTTTCAAGAAACTAGTGTGCGGGCTGCGCGAGGTGCAGGAAATCAACGAGGCGTTACAACGTGACTACGCGCGTCTTGCCGACGAGGTGTGAAGCGGCCAGGCTGGCGAGATGACGTCTCCTTCCTGGCTCCTGGATGACATAGACGACGACCTCTCAGTGGCGCAGAGGAATTCGGGGAGGATTTGCGAGCTCCTCAGCGCGCAGCAGTCTGGTGGACGGGGGATGCGAGGCCGGGGTAGATAGAAGACGACTCTCTTGCCGAGCCGACTGGTACTCGCCTCCTGGTCCCCCCTGCCTGCGCGCCCCACTTCTTTATTCCTGCACTAGATTTCTGTAATAAATAACTTCAAACATTCTTAGATGTGTCTTGCGTTTGAATAATAGTAATTATATTGCTTCTTATTTGACTTAGCCTTGGTTGGAACGCGCTAGAAGTCGGCGAGCTGGGATGTCGAGCTGGGCCGATTGGACAGCTTGGCCCCCAAATTACTTTTTCTATAAATAGGCCGCCCCACCAACCCCCGTACTACTGCCTTAACTGCTTACTCTTTCTCTCTCTTCCTGCGCTTTTCCTCTTTCCTGCTCGCGCTCCACCCCCTCTTGAGAGCATGGGCAAAACCAATCCCGATGTTGATGGCCGCACCAAGTGTGTCCAACACTTTAGAGATTACTGCTTCTTCGAGGGGAGCACCACCGAGGCGGAGCTCACAGAATTTGTCGGCGACCACGTTCCGCCGGGCTTCGAGGCGCGCCGGCCGAGGGAGGGGTAGGCCATCAACTCCTTCTACGATGATGAGCTCGCCTTCCCCATCTCTCACTTTGAGGTGGGGCTACGCCTTCCCCTCTGGCCGGAGATCCACCAGATTATGAAATATTATGGCGCGGTGCCCGTGCAGCTGAATTCAAATGCCATCGCCATGATGGTGGCGTACGTGAGCTACCTCCGCCGAGAGAGGATTGAGTTCAACCTGACGGTGTTCAGGAAGCTCTTCTCCTACAAGGCGACGCCGGATGGCGTTGCGTACTTCATGGGCTCATTGATCAAGGTTCGCAAGATCGCGAACAAACACCATAACTCGATGACCAAGATCGCCTTCATCAAGGGCGATCTCGGCAACATCCCTTCTCCCCCCAGCAAAAAGGCGAGGATATCTACCGACCGTGTCCGGCAAGGACTCCGACCTCCACAAATTCTTCCTTCACAAGGACTTCGAGGTTTCCATCCTGCGAAGGGGCCTTGACTTACTCCCCCCCCCCCGTTTTGCCCGGCGAAGGTATTGTACTCTTCCGCTTGCTGAGCTCGCCACTTTGTTATGGAATCCTTCTAATTTTTCCAAGTTATTTCTTGCAGGGGAGCGGCCAATCCCCGCGTACCCGCCGTTTGCGGACTCGGGGTTGCATGAGGACCCACTTGCCCGCGAGAAGGCGGCGGCGGCGGCCTGCCGCGATGAAGCGGCTTTCTCCAAGCCCTCCTCCAGCAAGAAGCGAGCTGAGCTCGCGAGTTCGAGCTCGCACCATCACCAACAACCACCAAAAATGATGATGAGAGTCGTGTTGGCTCCGCGGGCGAAACAACATCAACAACATCAACAAAGCCCCAAGTACATGAGCTCGCCGGAGGTCATCCCCGATGGGTCGCCAGAGAGCCCGCTCAAGGAGATCACCAACAAGGGGAAGGAAGTTGCCGAGGCCCCTGCTCCTGCCGCGGAGACCTCTGCTCCTCCCGCGGCGAAGAAGGCGGCGCGCGAGCCCGCCGCGCCAAAAGAACACCCCCTCTTCGGCTTTGGGGGGAGGTGGAAAGATTTGGCTGGCGAGCCGATGGTCCAGTGGGACGAGGCGGCCCACCGGGTCTCCATATCTACCCTCCACCCCTCTTGGACTGACCGCGAGCCCGCCACCGGTCACACCTATGCCCTTGTCTTCGGTCTTCATGGCCGCGAGGACGTCGAGACCTACAAGGGAGTCCCCCTACGGCAGCTGGGCCATGAGGGCCTGTAGGCACATATGTGGGCTATGGAGCTCCACCACATGGTGGTCCGCTGCAGCTTCAACCTCTGCAACCACCTCTAAAAGGCCGAGAAAGCGCGCGACATTGCCAAGGACAAGGCCGTCGACTTGGCGAGGCAGCTCGGCATTGCCGAGAATCTTCTTACCCAGGCCGCCGGTGGACTGGTAAGCATCGTGCTGTTGTCCATCCCTTTTCCTTTTTACTTAGGATTTTCTGCTGTTGCTGATGCACTTCCTTTCTTATCCGGATGCCAGGGCTGCCAGGGAGTTGCGGGTTCGCGCCGCCGGGCAGGAAGAAGAGATCGGCCAGCTGCGCGCCCGCCTTGCCGAGCTGGAGGGGATGAACGCGAAGCTGATGGAGAAGAACACGAGCCTCAGCCGCGAGGTCCGCCGCCAGGCGGAGATCTTGTTCCCGGCTCGTGACGTGGAGCCTACCTTCCCCTACAAGAGCCCAAGGATCTTCGACGAGGTTGACGTTGCTGGGAGGCTGCGGATAAACTCGATCCAAACCGCTGAATGTGTCCTCCAGATGATGAAGGATACAAGAGTGCTGGTAGAGGGTTGCAAGGAGATCTCAGCCCGGGACCTGATGCCGAGCTTGTTCCCGGCGACGCCGCCCAGCGAGAAGGAAGATAGCCTTGATGCGTTGTTCGGGAAGGACTTCCCGGATCTGCCCGGCAGAGGGGGGGGGGGGGGGGGTATGGTCACCAGTCCGGCGAGGGGGGCAAGGGCTAATATATATATATATATGCATATATTTTTTGTAATCTTGCCAAGGCGAGCTCCCTCTGTAAACATTTCTGCTTAATGAAATACATTTTTGATTATAACCTTGGCCATTTCTATCCCTTTTTTGTATCTTTGCTGTGTTCTGCTTGCCCGCGGGCCCTGCCCTTGGTGACCTCGCGTAGATAGATTTTGCGAGTAGGACAATTGTTAGCACTCGCCCCTGAGAGCATATTTTGAGAGCTCGCCAATTCTCATGACTCGCCCCAGCTCGCTCGTGAGCTGCCCATAACCTTATCAATATAAGACCAAATTTACTAAATTTTCCCAAGTAAAACAAAGTGGGGGGCGAGGCGTCCTGGCGGGATCCTCCTCCCTTCAGCGAGGTCCAAGGTCCTGGCTTGCCAACCTTCTGCCGAGGCCGAGCTGAGTTGGCGAGCCCAGACTCGCCTATGCAGAGCTCTCTCCTTTTTTTTAGAAGAAATGCCAAGTGAAGGACTTCCCTGGGTGACTTCCAGCCCTGTCAGCTAGGTGAGAGCCTGACATCGGGATATGCTCGGGTTCCAAGGCTGACACCGAGTGACTTTCGGCCCTGCCAACTAGGTGAGAGCCTGACAACGGGATCCGCTTGGGGTCCAAGGCTGACACTGAGTGACTTCCAGCCCTGCCAGCTAGGTGAGAGCCTGACAACGGGATCTGCTTGGGGTCTAAGGTTGACGCCGAGTGACTTCCAGCCCTGCCATCTAGGTGAGAGCCTGACATCGGGATTTGCTCGGGGTCCAAGGGTTGACACCGAGTGACTTCCAGCCCTATCAGCTAAGTGAGAGCCTAACATCGGGATCTGCTCGGGGTACAAGGTTGAAACCATCGAGTGACTTCCAGCCCTGCCAGCTAGGTGAGAGCCCGACAACGGGATCTGCTCGGGGTCCAAGGTTGACACCATCGAGTGAATTCCAGCCCTGTCAGCTAAGTGAGAGCATGACAACGGGAACTGCTCGGGGTCCAAGGTTGACACCGAGTGACTTCCTACCCTGCCAGCTAGGTGAGAGCCTGACAACGGGATCTGCTCGGGGTCCAAGGGTTGACACTGAGTGACTTCCAGCCCTGCCAGCTAGGTGAGAGCCTCACAGCGGGATCTGCTTGGGGTCCAAGGGTTGACACCGAGTGACCTCCAGCCCTGCCAGCTAGGTGGGAGCCTGATAGCGGGATCTGCTCGGGGTCCAGAGTTGACACCATCGAGTGACTTCTAGCCCTGTCAGCTAAGTGAGAGCCTGACAGCGGGATCTGCTCGGGGTCCAAGGTTGACACCGAGTGACTTCCAACCCTGCCAGCTTGGTGAGAGCCTGTCAGCGGGATCTGCTCGGGGTCCAAGGGTTGACACCGAGTGACTTCCAGCCCTGTCAGGTAAGTGAGAGCCTGACAGCGGGATCTGCTCGGGGTCCAAGGTTGACACCATCGAGTGACTTCCAACCCTGCCAGCTAGGTGAGAGCCTGACAGCGGGATCTGCTCGGGGTCCAAGGTTGACACCATCGAGTGACTTCCAGCCCTGTCAGCTAAGTGAGAGTCTGACAACGGGATCTGCTTGAGGTCCAAGGTTGACACCGTGTGACTTCTAGCCCTGCCAGCTAGGTGAGAGCCTGACAGCCGGATCTGTTCGGGGTCTAAGGGTTGACACTGAGTGACTTCCAGCCCTGTCAGCTAAGTGAGAGCCTAATAGCGGGATCTTCTCGGGGTACAAGGTCGATACCATCGAGTGACTTCCAACCCTGCCAGCTAGGTGAGAGCCTGACAGCGGGATCTGCTCGGGGTCCAAGGTTGACACCATCGAGTGACTTCCAGCCCTGTCAGCTAAGTGAGAGCCTGACAATGGGATTTGCTTGGGGTCCAAGGTTGACACCGAGTGACTTCCAGCCTTGCCAGCTAGGTGAGAGCTTGACAGCGAGATCTGCTCGGGGTCCAAGGGTTGACACCGAGTGACTTCCAGCCCTGCCAGCTAGGTGAGAGCCTGACAACGGGATCTTCTCGGGGTCCAAGTACACTTCACTTCTTCATGCAAAATTATTGCGACAACATTGATGTGTCAAAGAACTTTATTAAAAATCAAAGAACCACTTACATGTTTCAACGGAAAAAGCGCTTCAAGTCATCACCACTCCAGGTGAGACTCGGGGTCTCGCCCTCCACATTTTGGAGTCGATACCCTCCTGATTTCAATGTCTCTTTTACAATGAATGGTCCTTCCCAGCTAGGGTTGAGCTTCCCCACGGTTGCAGACCTCCCTGCTGCATCCACCTTCTTCAGCACCAAGTCCCCCTCCACAAATTGCTTGACTCTGACGTGCTTGTCAAAGTACTTGGCCATCCTCCTCTTCACCTCTTCTTGTCGGAGGGCGGAAAGGTCCCGCAACTCTTCCACCATGTCAAGGGAGAGCCGCAGCTCTTCCTCGTTCTCAGCCTGCCATTCTTCCCTGCCTTCCCCAGCCGCAACAACTCGAGGTGTTTGAACTTCAAATTCTACGGGGAGCACTGCCTCGTACCTATGGGAGAGCTTAAAGGGGGTCTCTCCTGTAGCTGTGTTGGGGGTGGTCCTCAAGGCCCAGAGAACCGCGGGAAGCTGCTCCACCCAGCTCCCCTTCAGATTTTTCACTTTCTTTTTGAGGAGGTTAACGATGATTTTGTTCGCGGCGTCCACCTGCCCGTTGCTCCTGGGGTGGTGGACCGAGGCGAACCTGAGGTCGATCCCAAGCTGCTCGCAGCAACTGGTAAACTCCGCGTTGGCGAACTGGGGCCCATTGTCCGTGACAATGGCCTAGGGCAGCCCATGGCTGCAGATGATCTCCCCCCAAATGAAGTTCCTAATGACCAGGGAAGTCACCTTGGCCAGCGCCTTCACCTCCAACCACTTGGAGAAATAATTGATCATCACCAGTAGGAACCTTCTCTGCCTACTGGCCTGGGGGAACGGTCCAACCAAATCCATTCCCCAAATGGCAAAGGGCCAGGGGGCTGTGATACTCTTGAGTCGCTGAGCCGGCAGTAGATGGAGGGGGGAAAACAACTAGCACTTGTGGCATCTTCTTGTGAACTCTATCGCATCGCGGCCCAGGGTGGTCCAGAAATACCCTTGCCTGATGATCCTTCCTTCCAGGGTCTGACTGCCGGAGTGACTCCCACACTCCACGGAGTGGACTTCCTCCAAGATTCTTTGTACTTCCCCCTCGGCCACGCAACGAGCTAACATCCCCGAGAGAGTCTTCCTGTACAACTACCCGTCCCGGAGGAGGTAGTACGCCGATTTGTACCTGAGCTTCTTCCTGTCCACCCCCTCCGAATACTCTCTTGTGGAAAGGAAAGTTGTGACCAAGTCCATCCACGAGGACCGCTGATCTATCTCCATGAGCTCTCCCTCTTCGATGGAAGGGCAGAATAGGTCGGTGATGGTACCCCCCACCCGGGGACCAAGCTTCGCTAGCTGATCGACCTGCCCGTTCTCCTCCCAGGGCACGTGCTGTATGGAAAAATTTTGGAATACGCCCATGACCCCCTTTACTTTGGCTAAGTATAGCCGCAAGGTACGCTCTCTTGCCTCGAACTCCCCGTTGATCTGGGAAGCTACCACCATGGAGTCAGTAAGGATCTCCACGTCCAACACCCCCAGCTCCCTGGCCAGGCGCAGCCCTGTTATCACGGCCTCATACTCGGCCTGATTGTTGGTGATGGGGAAGTGCACCACCACCGTCTGCTCAATTCTAGTCCCCTGGGGGCTCTCCAAGATCACCCCCACTCCTAGGGAATGCCTTCCTGAGGCGTCATCTACTTTCACCTTCCAAGGAGTCAGACGAGCGAGCTCTTCCTCCGCCACCTCAATCGCATAATCGACCAAGAAGTCGGCCATCGCTTGAACTTTGATCGAGAGGCGGGGGACGAAGGAGACGTCGAACTCACTCAACTCTACCGACCACTTGGACAGCCTGCCAGAATGCTCCACCCCCTCAAAGATGTTGCGGAGGGGATGGTCAGTCACAACTCAGATTGAGTGTGCCTGGAAATAGGGCCGCAGCCTTCGGACTGATATGACCAGGGTGAAGGCCAGCTTCTCCAAAATTGGATACCGGACCTCGGCCTTCCTCAGGACCCGACTCACATAATATATAGGGAGCTGCTTCTTCCCCTCTTCACGAACTAGGACATAGCTTAAGGCCTCCACCCCAACCCCGAGATACAAAAACAGGTCCTCCCCCTCCTTCAGCCCTTAGAGCAATGGAGCCCGAGTCAACTTCATCTTGAGGGCCTGGAATGCCTCCTAGCACTCCTTGGTCCACTCGAATTTTTGACCCCCCCCCCCTCAATGTTTTGAAGAAGGGGGAGCACTTCTCCCCATCCTGGGAGAGGAACCTACTTAGCCCTGCCAGCTTCCCCATCAGACGTTGTACCTCCTTAGTATTCCGTTGCGACCCAGCTCCATGATAGCCTTGACCTTATTCAGATTCGGCTCGACCCATGTATGGGTGAGGAGGTGCCCCAAGAACTTTCCCATACTAGCCCCAAAGACGCACTTCAGAGGGTTCAACCGCATCTTGTACTTGTGCAGGGTAGCAAATGTATCCTCTAGGTCCTGGTGGTGAGAGTCCACATCTTGACTCTTGATCATGAGATCATCTACGTACACCTCCAAGTTCCTCCCCTTCTTTTCTTTGAAGACCCTATCCATCATCTTCTGGTAGGTCGCCCCTGCATTCTTTAGCCCGAAGGGCATCATTTTATAACAGTAGCATCCATCCCATGTAATGAACGAGAGATCCTTGACGTCCGAGGGGTGCATCCTGATTTGATGATAACCTGAAAATGCATCTAGAAAACTCATTACAGAAAAACCAACGGCTGAGTCAACCAGCGCGTCGATCCGAGGCAAGAGATAACAGTCCTTAGGATAAGATTTATTAAGCAAAGAGAAGTCGATACACATACGCCACCGATCGTCCCATTTTTTAACCATGACTACATTTGAGACCCAGTCGAGGTATTGGATCTCGGATATAAAGCCGACCTTGAGCAGTTTGGCTACCTCCTCCCTGATGGGCTCTTCCAGCTTGTCCGCGGTGGACCTCTTCTTTTGTTGTACGGGGCATGTTCCCGGGTCCAAGTTGAGGCGGTGCCAAGCCACGTCCGCGTCAACCCCCGACATCTTCGCGGCACTCCATGCGAAGATGTCCACGTTCTTCTGGATGCATGCTAACATCCTGCCTTGGTCCTCTGGGGTCAGCCCTCCGCTGACGCGGACCTTCTCCACCCTGCCTTCACGGGTGAGGACCTCCAGCTCCACCACCTCTTCCGCAGCTTCCAACCGGGACTGCTCCCCCCATTCTTCTACATCCCTCTCCTCTAGGACGAGGACCTCCGCCTCCATCTCTTCCACGACCATCACCTCGGCCGACTCCTCCCGATCTCCTCCTGCCACCTCAACCACGACGCAACTCTCTACTTCTAGCTCCTCCCTACCGGCTTCCTGCTCTGCCTCCTCCATCCTTCGCTCAATCTCCTCGGCTCCCTCCTGCCAAGAGATGGAGTTTACGGCGGTGACGTAGCATTCCCGCGCCACCTTGGGGTCCCCCTGACCCGGTGGATGCCTTCTCAAGATTATTTGCCTAAATAATGATTGGCTTATGCCCGCGAATATTCACGAGGCTCGTAGCTTTCACGGACTTGCCACCTTCTATAGGAGATTTGTCCAGGGGTTCAGTATGATCATGGCCCCCTTCACGAGCCATCTCAAGAAGGGAGAGTTTCAGTGGACCCCCGCAGCCACTAGAGCCTTTGAAGAAATTAGAGAGATTGACGACGGCTTCTGTCCTTTGAGGTCGCATGCGATGTGTCAGGTGTTGACATAGGTGGCGTATTGAGTCAGGAGGGACATCCAGTTTCTTACTTTAGTGCGAAGCTGAATGAAGCTAAGTAGTAATACTCGAATTATGATCGAGAATTTTATGTCATAGTCCAGTCTCTGCGTGACTAGAGAAACTATCTCCTTCCCCGGGAGTTTGTGTTATATTCCGAACACCAGACGCTTCGCTACCTCGACTCGCAACGCAAGCTGGGACACTAACATGCGAAGTGAGTAGAATATCTGCAGGACTTTCATTATGTTCTCAAGCACCGAGCTGGTGTTGAGAACAAGTCGGCTGATGCGTTGGGTCACCACGTACCCCTGTTACAGATGATGACTGCGAGCGTAGAGGGATTGGAGAGATTGATACCGAACTATCCGACATGCCCTGATTTTGGGGAGATTTACACTGCCCTATCCCGAGACTAACCCGACCCTGTTGAGGGATATCAGATCTATGAGGGATATCAGATCTATGAGGGATATCTGTACCGGGGCTCCCGCCTGTGCATTTCCCAGACATCGTACCGTGATTATCTGATTTGGGAACAACACGCGGGTGGAGCCGCAGGCTGCTTTGGGCGAGATAAATCCATAGCCATTGTCAAGGACTGCCTCTACAGGCCCGGCCTTAAGAAGGACGTATCTCGCGTTGTTCGCCACTGTCGTATCTGCTAAATGACAAAGGGCACTAAGCAGAACACGGGTCTGTACACGTCTTTATCTGTCCCACGCCGATCTTGGAAGGACATTAACATGGATTTTGTTCTCGGACTTCCCCGCACCTTACGGAAACACGACTCCATCTTCGTAGTGGTCGATCGGTTTTTGAAGATGACGCACTTTATTGTCTGTCGCAAGATGGCAAATGCGACTCACATTGCATCTATATTCATGAGGGACGTCTTTCCACTGCATGGCATGCCCAAGTCGATCGTGTCAGACCGCGATGTGAGATTCATGAGTTATTTCTGGAAAACCCTGTGGCATATGTTGATGCACGGAAACGACAATGGGGGCACAACTAACACCGAGAGGGTGTTTGGTCTCACAGGCTAGGTGAGGAGGAAGGAGAAGGTTGCGGGGGGAGAGGAGAAGGAAGCTTCTGAGTGCTCGAGAGGTGAGCAAACAGCTTGTTCAAGGAGGGTTGCGGGGGCAGAGGAGAGGCTTGAGAGAAGAGGCGAGCCTTGATCAACAGAGGGTTGATCAAGAGAGGAAGAGGAGGGAGACCAGGAGCGGTCGAGCAGATAGTAACCACAACGGTTGCACTTGCAGGTTGGTTACCGAGAAGAACTGAGCTGAGCTGAGGGCAAGGCTTGCTGCGCAGAGAAGCAAGGCTTGCTGAGCAGAGGAGCAAGGCTTGCTGAGCAGAGGAGCAAGGCTTGCTGAGCAGAGGAGCAAGGCTTGCTGAGCAGAGGAGCAAGGCTTGCTGAGCAGAGGAGCAAGGCTTGCTGAGCAGAGGAGCAAGGCTTGCTGAGCAGAGGAACAAGTCTTGCTGAGCAGAGGAGTAAGACTTGTTGAGCAGAGAAGAGGGGGCCGCTAGCAGCGGCAACAACACACTTCGCCCGCCGCGGCCTAAATGAAAGTCCACCTAGTGTCAACTATGTTCACCTATGGGGGGGGGGGGGGAATAGGTGATGTGCAGTGTTTTTGCGGAATTTAAATTGTACCTGCACACAAAAATAAAACAACACAGCACAACAGAGTACACAAGCTATTTATAGTGGTTCCCCGACTTGGGTACATTCACTTTCCCCCTTCGACCTATCTCCCAACCAGGGACGACTCAGTCACTTCTCCAACAGGATTGAAATCCAATCCTTGTACTATCGGAAGGAACCCTTCCACACGTAGGAGTCAACACTCCCACAACTCGGGTTGCACCCAACCCTTACAACTAGGAACCACAGTTCCTTTACAACAAAAGTAAAACTAGAATGTACAAGAGATACAAACTACGTTTGGAGACTTAGGTGTCCCTCTTCGTTGACGACGTGTTTTTGAAGTCCACGAAGAGTCCACTACCCAAGATCTCACTTGGAGAGAATCTCCCCGGAACCGGCGGCGGCAAGATGGGCGGCGGCTAGGTTCACGGGATCAGCGGCAACAACGATGTGCGGCTGCTGTTCTTTAGAGATCCAAACTTCGTAGCGAAACTAGCTAGGTCTACCAACGGTCACACTAGGATCAATCGTCTCGATCGATTCGGATGGGGAAGATTTTCCCGATCTACAAATCGAGAGACAAGAGATCTCCGGTTAGACACGTGAGACGCTGAGCTTAGCTAGGCTTCTATCGCAGGAGGATCTGGGCGAAACCACGATCAACCGACGAACAACTTGGCGCGAGCGGCGGCAGCGGCGGCGGAGCGGAAACGGCGATCTAGGTCACGTCGCGGCTCGCATATTTCTTTTCTTCTTCGCTCTCTTACTGTTCAAAAATACCCGTGTATTTATACACACGTATACTCCTAAATGACCGTTGTGGGTCCCACCTGAAGGAAACCCTAGTTCCGGTTCAGCACAGTCCCAGCGACAGAATCCGGTCCAGCAGCTTCCAGAGAAATTGCCAAGTCAAAATCGGCGAGAATCGAAAGTGATTCTCGACGAATCGGCGAGAATCAGTTAGTGATTCTCGACGATTCGTCGAGAATCACTAGTGATTCTCGCTGAATCACTTGTTGATTCTCAACGAATGCTACTTGGCCATGATCTGCTTCGACGATGGGTTCGGCGAGGATCACTAGTGATTCTCGCCGAATCTTACTTGGCACCGTTTTGAGGTAGCCGGATAGAGTCGGCGAGAATCACTAATGATTCTCGATGATTCGGCGAGAATCACTAGTGATTCTCGCTGAATCGGCGAGAATCACTTGGTGATTCTCGTCGAATTATACTTAGACGAATTTTCGTCTTTCCACCCAAGAGCTGCTCCTTGACCCATCCTTGCTCCTTGTCTGCTCTTGCATAAACACGGCCCTGTACTTGAAGTAAGTGCACTCCAATAGAGAGAGTACACGTAGGCCAACACACTGATCTGCCCAACGAGGGATTACGTCGTGCAGACCCGTGTATATTGACCTACTGCACCCTGACATTGGTGTGCACTTAGCGTGGAATAACTGCAAGCACAACTTGAGAGGTTTCATCAAATACATTGTGAATTCATCTTAGCTTGACAGGTGGCTTCTTCAAATCCAGGTAATTGTGGATACAATACCCAACACTAAATGCCACTCTTGCGACAGGCTTTCCTTTGATTAATAGTTAGAGATTACAAGCATACAAGTACACCTTTACAACAAATCACTATAGGGGTACAAAGAGAAGCTGGCGGCTAAGGGAGAAGAAATTGCCAGAAAGCAGAGAGGAGAAGCTGCCAGAGACTAAGCAAAAGAGTCTGCCAGCTGCTGGAGGACTGGAAAACTGAGTCTGCAGAGTCTGCTGGCAAGCTGCTGGAGAGCTGTGGAGGACTGCGCGGACAGGAAATCTGAGTCCGCAGAGTCTGCTGGAAGGCTGATGACGGACTGCGCGGACTGGAAAACGGAGTCCGCAGGGTCTGCTGGCAAGACTTGTTTCCACCTTCGGGATCCCTGAATGAGAGGCACCAGGGGCTATTTATAGGCCCAGGGAAGTTCTTCTAGAAGCGGGGCCCAGTGACGTCAGCATGACGACCTGCGCGGACTCCGCGGACTGGAAATTTGAGTCCGCCACCTTGGCCGGTGAAGCAAGATGCAGTAGGCCCTGGAGAGAACTGGAGGCCGCCCCCTAGCGGGCGGCCTGGGCGGACTCCGGGAGGTGTCCTCCCGGCAGGCCGGAGGCCGCCCCCTAGCGGGCGGCCTGGGCGGACTCCGGGAGGAGTCCGCCTGGCGGAAGCCGGGGCCGCCCCCTAGCGGGCAACCTGGGCGGACTCCGGGTGGAGTCCGCCCGGCGGAATCCGGGGCCGCCCCCTAGCGGGCGGCCTGGGCGGACTCCGGGTGGAGTCCGCCCGGCGGAAGCCGGGGCCGCCCCTAGCGGGCGCCCTGGGCGGACTCCGCCCGGCGGAAGCCGGGGCTGCCCCCTAGTGGGCGGCCTGGGCGGACTTCGGGTGGAGTCCGCCCGGCGGAAGCCGGGGCCGCCCCCTAGCGGGCGGCCTGGGCGGACTCCGGGTGGAGTCCGCCCGGCGGAAGCCGGGGCCGCCCCCTAGCGGGCGGCCTGGGCGGACTCCGGGTGGAGTCCGCACGGCGGAAGCCGGGGCCGCCCCCTAGCGGGCGGCCTGGGCGGACTCCGGGTGGAGTCCGCCCGGCGGAAGCCGGGGCCGCCCCCTAGCGGGCGGCCTGGGCGGACTCTGGGAGGAGTCCGCCCGGCGGAAGCCGGGGCCGCCCCCTAGCGGGCGGCCTGGGCAGACTCCGGGTAGAGTCCGCCCGGCGGAAGCCGGGGCCGCCCCCTAGCGGGCGGCCTGGGCAGACTCCGGGAGGAGCCCGCCCGGCGGAAGCCGGGGCCGCCCCCTAGCGGGCGGCCTGGGCGGACTCCGGGTGGAGTCAGCCCGACTGGCGGGCAGAGGCCGCCCCGGGTGGGCGGCCTGGCAGTCGGAGGCCGCCCCTGGTGGGCAGCCTCGGCGGATGGTGGCAGGAGGCTGCCTCCCCTTGGGCGACAGGGAGGCCGCCCCTGGTGGGCGGCCTCGGCGGACCGCGACAGAAGGCCGCCGCCCCTTGGGCGGACTAGGAGGCCGCTCCTAGTGGTGCTGTTGGCGGACTCCTGCAAGGAAAAGCACTGCACGATTAGTGGACCTAACCGCATGTCCCGCGAGGGTGAGCCATGGGAATAGCCCGCCATCCCGCAGGGCACGCAGTTGCAAGGGGACCTAGACGGACGGGGAAAACTGTCCGCCTACGCTGGGGGCTTGTCGCGATCAAAAGAGACAGTCTAAGGAGTGCGACTAGCCAGCTGGCTACCTTGGGAAGGATCGCCGATTTCTGGGTTAACATAATCCCCGCACTTTTTTAAGTTCCGAAGGGAACTTCAAAAAAGTTGGAGACCCACGAAAATCGTGATCCACCCCAAAGGAAAGAGAAGGGGGGGGGGGGGGCAAGGAGAGATAGAACCTGAATACTCTCCTTACAAGCTTGGTGTTTCCTGTCTATTTTCCTGCAAGAGGAAAATTAAGGTAAGAATATATGGGTGGTACATTGAGTGTGTACCTGAGTTTGCTTTTGCAAAATGAAGAAGGCGTGTCTTTCGTTAAGTTCTGCAAAACAAAAGTGAGGAAAACAGAAAGGCATACTAACTTGCAAGTACCTGAGTGGAGCTTGCAAGTGTCGGTGATCTCTGCAAGAAGAGAGTTAGAGGCAGATATTGTATATAAAGATAAGCTGCAAGTACCTGAATATGACTTGCAGACGTCTGCTAACCACTGCAAAGTGAAGAGTGAGCAGCAGAGATAAAATAATGATTTAAACTGTAAGTACCTGGATGAGGTTTGCAGGTGTCTGTTGTTCTCTACAAAGAGAAAAGTTAGAAGCAGACAATATTCATATGAAAGGAGCTTGCAAGTACCTAAGGAGAGGGCTTGCAAGTGTTTGCTAACCTCTGTGAGGAGAGAGATTAGAAGCAAACAAGACGCGAGGATAACCGCACCAGAATTGTTGAGATAACCCATGAAGGTTGATGAGATAAGGTCGATATGACCAGGTAGCAAGAAAAAATGCCTGATGAACACTTTATCATGAAACCCAGATCAATAAACTGAGCGTTTAACTGGATTGCCGTAGCATGGCTGATAGCATTTGAGCACCAAACTGTTGATATGATTTGATTAATGTTTGATGCCATTAGATTTTGACAAAAATAATGAGTAGCCCTGTGAATCTCCATATGATAGAGCTTGAGCAGGCGATGTATATGAGATGAGCATAAGCAAAGTGATTGCTGGAAATCCTTTTGGCAGGTTGGATTAACCTGTTCACCTGTGAAAGGAGGGAAGAGACAAAAGGAGGTCTATACTCGGAATGACTAAAGAGGGTTGAATGCTGCCACAGGTGTTCCCCGTGGGCCTTATGCATCACTTGCCTGAAAAATCACCCCGAGTATAGTCCTACTCAAAGCGGGCTGGCCGCGCATCCTCAAGGAGGGGAAAAAAGAAAAGGAGGTCCATATTCGGAATGACTAAAGAAGGTTGAATGCTGCCACAGGTGTTCCCTGTGGGCCTTATGCATCACTGGCCTGAGAAAATCATCCCGAGTATGGTCCTGCTCAAAGCGGGCTGGCCGCGCATCCTCAAGGATGGCACAAAAGAGAAAAGGAAGGGAAAGATCCTGAGAAGGACCGCTAGAAGGAACGCTCTCTTGCCTTGGGCACAAGCATCACTGATCAACGAGACAGGTTGCGCCAAGAGGCCTAGCTTGTCTGTGTATTGATCAGTGGAGTTGTGAGAACCCGAGAAGGCACGGATCGAAGGATACCAGAGTATTCAACAATCACAGTTAGGTGATGATCGAAGAGACAAGGCTACGCTTGGTCGCCATTGCTTGTCAAGCAAAGATCATCATGACTGTAATGTATCCTAAGCAAAGCACAGCAGAGCTAACACATGGGGCTCCCCTAGCACACACTCTGTGTCAGATGCCGGCCAGGATCCGAAGTCTGAAGCCCATTCCCGCGATTGAACTGCTCCCACTGCACACATGGGTATACTCCCGCCATATGTGGTCATAGCGGTTGTGCGAGAACAATCTACGGAGGGAACGTTTCAGGCTCGGTGATATCTCATTGGCGTACCGATCCTTAGAGAGGGAGAAGAGAGGAAGGTACAACACAAGAAGGGAACTGTGTCAGTATAAGATCCCTGATAAAAAGCTTTGCAGAAAAGCAAGAAATGAACACTGAGAAGTGTTTGATGAAATGAAAATGTTTGAATGGAGAAAGAGCAAGGGTTGAGATAACCCATGGAGCTCGCTAGGAGCTTTGGAGGACTGTGAATTCCATCGCTTGCTCAGAATAGCCTTCCAAGCACACCTTCGCCATTGGCATCAAAGCATTCGACGGTTGGGTTAACAACGAGCAGAGGAGGCTCTGCGACTTGGTTCACTCCTCTTGAGGAGCAAGGAGCGTCTGCAAGTTCTTTGCCCTTTGAAGTTGCTTGATCAGGGCGTTCTTCTTTAGGAAGCAGGTCATGCATCTTCCCCTGCCGGAGCATCCTTTGCACAAGCTGCCAGAATGCTCGGTAGTCCACTGTTAGGTGACCTGGTTCTTTGTGAAATTCACAGTAAGGTTCTGAACCCCTAGATCGTTGATCTGCTGGTTGATAGGGCTTCTTGAAGCTTACCCTGTCTTTCATGATCTGGATTACTTCTTGCACGACGTCGTCGAGATCAGACTCATGCAAGTCGCTGTCCTATTGCTGTTGAACTGCTGCTGTTTGCAAAGACGGGGCTAGCGGCAGCAATGGGTCTTGAGCATGATCACGGCTCGGGAAGGAGTATCGATGGCGATGAATCCTTCTCTCTTTCTTTGAGTGAGTTGGGAAGTGATTGTGAGGAGACCTTGGAGGATGCTTTCTAGAGAGATCCTCCTCGGATAAAAGCTTGGAGACGAAGCCTGGATTGCTCTTTTCGCCTCGGATGTATGAGTTGGCTAGAGCAATTAACTCTTGATATGTCCTTGGAGCACGGACATTGGCTTCAAACTTGAGAGGCCCTTCACGGAGACCGTGGATAAGAGCCACTCGGTACATTTCTTGATCAGTAACTTCGATGTCCAAAATCTCTCTTTGGAATCGATCAACAAACTGAGACCAAGTCTCATTTCCGCGCTGCTTGATCTCAAAGAGGGCTTCAGGACCGTCCTTTCTCTTGGTTGATGTAGAGAATCTAAGAAGAAACTCCCTTCGAAGATCAAGAAAGGAAGTGATGGAGTGAGGACAGAGGCCATAGAACCAGTCCCTCACTTGCCCATCAAAGGAGGTGACAAGGAGTTTGCACTTGGTTGCATCTGAAAGAGTTTTGAGAGCAACGACTGACTCAAAAGCTTGGAGGTGCTTTACTGGATCTATCTCTCCACTGTAGATTGGCAGTCGAGGCTCTCTGAAGTTTGCTGGAGTAGGCTCATGGCGAACATTCTCCGCGAATGGTGAAGGTTCTTCTTGCTCTCCTACAACATAGGGAAATAAAGGAGCATAAGCTGCAGCTGCAAAAAGGAGCATGAGGATAACAAGGAAAAGTTGCTGCAGGAGGAGCAAAGGCAGGAGCTGAAGGGTAGGGATGACTTCCCTGAAAATTGAGAACTCTAGCAGGACTTCCCCGGGCTGCTTCCCGGAAGAAGTTATGGCGAGCAGCGAACTCTTCATCTTGAGTTCGCAAAGGAGCTGCACGCCCTTGCGAAAAGGTTGGAGTGTAAGGAGGATAGAACGGCGGGCAAGCTTGAGAGTAAGCTTGCTGATGCTCTGATGTTGGTGTTGGGTTGATTGGAGCAGCTGGAGCAGCTGCTGGATGAGCGTCCAATCACTGCGTGATTGCAGCAAGAACTTTGTTGATAGCCTGAAACTGTTGAGCATTCTCACGGCGCGACTGCTCAAAGGCTTCCCAGAGAGGATCTTCACTGGGACTTGGAGCATGGTTCTCGGCTGATTGATGGTCTGACATGGTTAACTGTTGCTCTCACTACCTGCTCTGATCTGAAGGGCTGCGCGTGAGCTGACGTCCACGCTCATCGCACCAAAACTGTTGATGCGCGGAAACGGCACCGGGGGCACAGCTAACACCGAGAGGGTGTTTGGTCTCACAGGCTAGGTGAGGAGGAAGGAGAAGGTTGCGGGGGGAGAGGAAAATGAAGCTTCTGAGTGCTCGAGAGGTGAGCAAACAGCTTGTTCAAGGAGGGTTGCGGGGGCAGAGGAGAGGCTTGAGAGAAGAGGCGAGCCTTGATCAACGGAGAGGGTTGATCAAGAGAGGAAGAGGAGGGAGACCAGGAGCGGTCGAGCAGACAGTAACCGCAACGGTTGCACTTGCAGGTTGGTTGCCGAGAAGAACTGAGCTGAGCTGAGGGCAAGGCTTGCTGCCCAGAGAAGCAAGGCTTGCTGAGCAGAGGAGCAAGGCTTGCTGAGCAGAGGAGCAAGGCTTGCTGAGCAGAGGAGCAAGGCTTGCTGAGCAGAGGAGCAAGGTTTGCTGAGCAGAGAGCAAGGCTTGCTGAGCAGAGGAGCAAGGCTTGCTGAGCAGAGGAGCAAGGCCTGCTGAGCAGAGGAACAAGACTTGCTGAGTAGAGGAGTAAAGCTTGCTGAGCAGAGAAGAGGGGGCCGCTAGCAGCGGCAACAACACACTTCGCCCGCCGCGGCCTAAATGTCACTCTTGCGACGGGCTTTCCTTTGATTAATAGCTAGAGATTACAAGCTTACAAGTACACCTTTACAACAAATCACTAAAGGGGTACAAAGAGAAGCTGGCGGCTAAGGGAGAAGAAATTGCCAGAAAGCAGAGAGGAGAAGCTGCCAGAGACTAAGTAAAAGAGTCTGCCAGCTGCTGGAGGACTGAAAAACTGAGTCTGCAGAGTCTGCTGGCAAGCTACTGGAGAGCTGTGGAGGACTGCACGGACAGGAAATCTGAGTCCGCAGAGTCTGCTGGAAGGCTGATGATGGACTGCGCGGACTGGAAAACGGAGTCTGCAGGGTCTGCTGGCAAGACTTGTTTCCACCTTCGGGATCCCTGAATGAGAGGCACCAGGGGCTATTTATAGGCCCAGGGAAGTTCTTCTAGAAGTAGGGCCCAGTGACGTCAGCATGACGACCTGCGCAGACTCCGCGGACTGGAAATTTGAGTCCGCCACCTTGGCCGGTGAAGCAAGCTGTAGGAGGCCCTGGAGAGAACTGGAGGCCGCCCCCTAGCGGGAGGCCTGGGCAGACTCCGGGAGGAGTCCGCCCGGCAGGCCGGAGGCTGCCCCCTAGCGGGCGGCCTGGGCGGACTCCGGGAGGAGTCCGCCCGGCGGAAGCCTGGGCCGCCCCCTAGCGGGCGGCCTGGGCGGACTCCGGGTGGAGTCCGCCCGGCGGAAGCCGGGGCTGCCCCCTAGCGGGCGGCCTGGGCGGACTCTGGGTGGAGTCCGCCCGACGGAAGCCGGGGTCGCCCCCTAGCGGGCGGCCTGGGCGGACTCCGGGAGGAGTCCGACTGGCGGAAGCCGGGGCCGCCCCCTAGCGGGCGGCCTGGGCGGACTCCGGGTGGAGTCCGCCCGGCGGAAGCCGGGGCCGCCCCCTAGCGGGCGGCCGGGGCGGACTCCGGGTGGAGTCCGCCCGGCGGAAGCCGGGGCCGCCCCCTAGCGGGCGGCCTGAGCGGACTCCGGGTGGAGTCCGCCCGGCAGAAGTCGGGGCCGCCCCCTAGCGGGCGGCCTGGGCGGACTCCGGGTGGAGTCCACCCGGCGGAAGCCGGGGCCGCCCCCTAGCGGGCGGCCTGGGCGGACTCCGGGAGGATTCCGCCCGGCGGAAGCCGGGGCCGCCCCCTAGCGGGCGGCCTGGGCGGACTCCGGGTGGAGTCCGCCCGGCGAAAGCCGGGGCTGCCCCCTAGCGGGAGGCCGGGGCGGACTCCGGGAGGAGCCCGCCCGGTGGAAGCCGGGGCCGCCCCCTAGCGGGCGGCCTGGGCGGACTCCGGGTGGAGTCCGCCCAGCGGGCGGGCAGAGGCCGCCCCGGGTGGGCGGCCTGGCAGTCGGAGGCCGCCCCTGGTGGGCGGCCTCGGCGGACGGCGACAGGAGGCCGCCGCCCCTCGGGCGACAGGGAGGCCGTCTCTGGTGGGCGGCCTCGGCGGACGGCGGCAGAAGGCCGCCGCCCCTTGCGCGGATTAGGAGGCCGCTCCTGGTGGTGTGTTCGCGGACTCCTGCAAGGAAAAGCACTGCACGATTAGCAGACCTAACTGCATGTCCCGCGAGGGTGAGCCATGGGAATAGCCCGCCGTCCCGCAGGGCACGCGGTTGCAAGGGGACCTAGACGGACGGGGAAAACTGTCCGCCTACGCTCGGGGCTTGTCGCGATCAAAAGAGACAGTCTAAGGAGTGCGACTAGCCAGCTGGCTACCTTGGGAAGGATCGCCGATTTTTGGGTTAACAGCATAATACAGGTACTATCCTTAGGTTCTCCTCGACATATCACCCACAGACGGAGGACCGACCGAGGTAGTGAATCGGAGTTTAGGGAATCTTTTGCGGTGTCTGGTAGGAGAGCATGTAGGTAGTTGAGACGTAGATTTCCATGTTGCAGAGTTTGCCTACAATAGTTCAGTCAATATGTCTACCGAGTTGAGCTCATTTCAAGTAGTATCAGGATATGACCCTAGAAAACCAATAGACCTCATCCCGAGTCCTTTGGAGTCGCGCCCTAGTGAGACGGTAGAGTCATTTGCATAGCATTTGCATGAGTTGCATGAGTCGGTTCGCCGACGAATAATAACAAGCAATGAACATTATAAAGCCATGCAGATAAGCAATGACGAGAACACATATTTAATGAAGGCGAAAAGATATGGTACGAATCCGCCCAGAGAGGCTACCTTCGGTGCCTGCCAAGAAGTGAAGCGTCAGGCGAATGGGTCTGTACTTTGTTATTAGTCGTATTAGAACAAATGACTATCGGCTCGATATCCATGCTAGTATGGGAATTCATACAGTGTTTGATGTTGAGGATCTGACTCCATACTACGACCCTCATGAGTATGTGGACCCGAGCAGTTGAGATACTCAGCCACCCGTACCCCCACTGTCATTACCGTAACCACCCTCATACGTCCCCACCGTCTGATGGGCACCTCAGTCCACCCAATGTTCACATCCACCCACCTGGGAACTCGTATTCTTTGGTTTCACCGCAAGCACCACCGATCGCACCAGGATCCACCCTTCGAGAGATGAGAGATGAGTTTGTCACAAAGATCAGATCCCATCAGTTTTTTCCCACCACGGACGGACCGCGATGTCGCTACTTGGTACACTAGCAGGGCCGCCCCGACGCGGACGACACTTAGATACTACCGGCAAAGCTTGATCGACTAGCCCCTGCACTTCGACCTCAGTACGATCATCTACATTCATCGGAGATGAAGACTTTTCAGTCGGGGAGTTGATGGGAATCCATCGAATCATGCACCTGGAGGGGTTTGCCGCAAGGCGAGACCCACGTTCATTTATCAGCGCGGGAAGACTTGATCAGATCGCCGATCGGACTCCGCGGTTGCGTTCAGGAAGTCGCCTCGAGTCAAAAAAACTATATTATTTATATTTTCTGTTTATTATTGATATATTTTAAGGGTCGAACCCACCGACCAATCATAGTCGTTGCTAGGGAAGCCCTAGCTTTTCTTTTCGTATAAATAGGAATCTCGAGGTATGAATTGAACAATTGTAGATTTTGGAGACATTGAATCCTGGAATCCCGCGATCCCTTCCCGGTGCCGACGTCGTGGAAACCTAGGTAACGACTCTCAGGCCTCCAAACTCCTCCCCAAGGTAATCCCTACCCCGACCTTCATTTTCCACCCCTTTTCCCCCACTTACCCAGCCGCTGGCAGACTCAACCCCCACCCCTCCCCCCACAATCGTTCGGCCTGCTGTCCCTGGACTACCGTTGTCGGCCCCTAACAACCCCACCGCTGCCCTCCCCCTAACCTCCAGCCCGCTGCCACCCCTTCCCCCCTTCAAGACAACCAACCCCTTGCAGCCGACCACCCTACCCTCCTCCCCACCGCCCGGAAACCGTCCAAAACCCTAACCGGCCACTCCTTAAATTCCTTTCACGTGGATCCACCTTCCTCTAGTCCAAATTCACAAGATCAATTCAAATCTTGGAATTTCGGCCCCGATCCGTCATTTCCATCTCTCGCACTTTCCATTTTGGCCCGGATCCGCTCTTACACATCGGATCTACCCTGCCCGGATCTACTTATACGCGGTAGGATCCACCGTTTTATTGCCCGTTTTCACCGTTTTCCGCTAAGGACAGCCACTGCCACCGCCACCGTCGCCTCGTCACCGGTTCCATCTCCAATCGCCGACCAACACATTCAGCCCTCCAAATCTTCAGTGCCTCGGTTCAGCCCTCTAATTTGTCAGCTTTTGTAGTATTGTACTATTTGATTCAACATTTTCATTTAGTGATTTATCATATTTTGCTGTGATTCCTGTTTGTGGAGATTTGTTTTGGTGCCCTAATAATTTGCAGGAGACATCCGCCGCGCGCTTCGCTTTGGCCCTCCGAGCGGAGGAAAGCCACTACAATTTAGCCAAAATAAATATTTGCTTTCTATTTTAATATTTGTGTGGTGATGAAATTTGCATTGCTTCCACTTATTCGTCAAATATCGATCATTACATTGCATGTAAAGTTGGATTAGCGTGTCACCTTTGCACTATCACCTAGCGTTGTAGGTTTTGTACCTACCCCTACATCACATTCACTAAATGCATTGCCTCTAATGAGTCCATTATCCAGAATCTCATAGGATCAAATAAAAATTTAGAAAATCAAAATGGACAGTTCACCAAAATGTTCTCCAAACGCCAACAAGGAGCTTTGTCGGGCAATACCAAGCCCAATTCACAGGATAGCGCCAACACAATAACCCGCCGCAGCGGAAAGGATGTAACTTCTTCAAATTTGGTTGAGCCCGAGATAAACATTTCAACTCCACCTCCGCATATTATTTCTTCGTCTACTTTAGCTCAAAGCAATATTCAAAATTCTTCCATTCCTTATCATTCTAAAATTAGAAATGGAATAATAAAAAAGAAATTGAAATTTTAAAACAAATTCAATTTAACGTGACGTTCTGCGAGACAATTTTGCAAATGCTCAAATATGCAAAATATCTCAATGAATTACTTTCAAATAAAAAAATGAAGATATTTCGCGTGTTTCTCTTAACGCGGAATGCTCGACGATTTTATCAAATAAATTGCAAAAAAAAATTGAATGATCAGGGACGGTTCTCTATCGCGTGCTTGTTCGGCAATTTGTTAATAAAACACGTCTTGACTGATTAGGACGCTAGTACTAATTTGATGTCATATTCTTTATTTAAGAAGTTTGGTTTAGGCAATTCAAGCCCAACAAAACTGAGCATCCAATTAGTGGATCAGTCGATTAAATACCCAATAAGGGTTGTAGAGGATGTACAACTCAAGGTTGATAAATTTATCTTCCTCGCCACCTCTCTCATGATTATTGAGGTAAGTGGCGGAAAGCTTCTCCTTCGGGTAGGGGATGACGAAATTACTTTTAGCATCAACCCCTCTATGAGAAATGATCTTTCTAATGACGATTTTTGTTTTACTTTAGAAACTTTTGAAGAAGATTTGTCGTCATTTTCTGAAATTATTTCGCCAATTTTTGAAGATTCGAAATTAGCTACAATGTTTTGTCTAAAAGAAATAACTCGGTCGTTACCTTTTGAACAAATAAATTGAATATTTTAAAAATTAAAACCTTTAATGAAGAACCGTCGAATCTTGAATTAAAATAGCTCCTGGATCATCTAAAAAATATATATATATTTTAAAATATTCAAAATTGTCTGTTATTATTTCCTCCGCTCTAAATGATTTGGAAATTTCCAAATTAATTAAAATTTTAAATAATCATCATCATTGCATGACAAATTTAAGATATAAAGGAGATTAACCCCTCTTTTTGCATGCGCAGAATAATGTTGGAAGACAATTCTCGTAGAACAGTACAGTCGCAACAACACCTTAACCTGTGCATGAAAAATGTCGTTAAGGCTGAAGTAATTAATCTTTTGGATGCGAGAATTATTTATCCAATTTTGGTTAGTACTTGGGTTATCCCAGTACAAGTCGTGGTCAAGAAAGGTGGGTTAACAGTAGTTTCTACTGAAAATAATAAATTAATTCCAACTTGTGTTATTACGGGTTGACGGATGTGCATCGATTATAGAAAACAAAATGATGTCACCCTTAAAGATCACTTTCCGTTACCCTTTATTGATCAAATTTTAGAACATTTTTTGGCCACTCCTATTGTTTTCTCAATGATCTTTCGGGATATTTTCAAATCTCAATTTTGCCCAAAGACCAAGAAAAAAACACTTTTACTTGTCCATTTGGCACATTCGCCTATCGCAGGATGTCGTTTGGTGTTTGTAATACGCTGGCTACATTTCAAAGATATATGTTGGTAATATTTGACGAGTTAGCGCGGGATGTCATGAAAGTTTTTATGGATGATTTTTCTGTTTTGGAGATTCTTTTAGGGTATTGTTATTTATACACCCATTTTGGATATTTCACACCCAAAATATGCAAAATTTTGAGTGCTTTTTTAAAACCAGAAATTGATATTTATACCCAAACTATGCCGAATCCTAATCGCATTTTCCGCTTACCCTGCGTTCCTCCGCCGCTCGCACGCTCCCAACGGTGTTCTTCCCCGACCGTCGCAGGTTTCCCTCTTCATTTCCGCGACTCGCCTCCTTCCTAGGCTCGCCTCATTCCTCCCTCGCAGGTTTCCCTCTTCATTTCCGCGGCTCGCCTCCTTCCTCCCTCGCAGGTTTCTCCTTCTCCCTCGCTCAACGATTAGGGTTTTAGGAACTGAGCCGGCTTCTAATTTCTCGTTTAATTCCGGGCATGTTGTCGCAGGTTTTTGTTCATTTCAACGATTCATGGTGTATTCCTTCTCTTGCCATGAACTAAGTTGTTAAGGAGGAGGTAATTCGCTTTCTCATTCTATGCTCTCATGTTTGGGTACGATTATCATATATGAGTACAAATATCAACTTTGGCTACAAATATCTATGGGTTACAAATATCCGTTTATGGGGTATAAATAACAATACCCTTCTTTTAAACAATGTTTAAATAGTCTTGACCGTGTTCTTCAACGTTGCGAAGACACGAACTTGACACTTAATTGAGAGAAGTGTTACTTTATGGTCCGAGAGAGATTAGTCTTCGAACATAAAGTTTCTAGCAAAGGGATCGAGGTCGATATGGTCAAGATCGAAGTCATAAAAAACGTCCCCCTCCTACAAATGTTAAATCAATTAAAATTTTTCTAATTCATGCAGGTTTTTATAGGTGTTTTATTCAAAAAAAAAGTAAAAAAATACAAAACTGCTAACTCATCTTTAGAAAAAGAATCCGTTTTTATGTTTGATGATGAATGTTTAAAAGCATTTAATAAAATTAAAAACAAACTTATTAATTCGCTAATTTTAGTAGCGCTGGATTGGTCTCTACCATTTGAAATAATGTGTGAAGCGAGTGATTTTATTGTAGGTGCAGTATTAAGGCAACGGGTGAATAAATATTTTCACCTGATTTATTACACAAGTGAAACACTCAAATCCGCAAAAGTAAATTACACAACAACGAAAAAAGAACTTCAAGCGATTATTTTTGCATTTGATAAATTTCGTTCATATATAACGCATCCAAAAGTTATTGTTTTTACTGATCACTCCATTCCCAGGTACTTATTGAATAAGCAGACGTTAAGCCCCGATTACTAAGATGGATTCTCCTCTTGCAGGAGTTTGGTTTGGAGATCTGAGACAATAAATGAGTGGAGAACTTGGAGGCCGACCATCTTTCAAGATTGGGAAATCCGGATACAGAAGCGTTAGTGGGGGCTGAAATTGATGACAAATTCCACGAAGAGCGCCTCCACGCAATTGACAAGGTAACGACTTCTTCAACCCCTTGGTTCACGGATCTTGCAAATTATTTATTGGCACGGGTCCTTTCAAAAAAAATTTCAAATCAACAAAAGAATAAATTCTTTTCAAACTTGAAAAACTATTTTTATGATGACCCTTTTTATTTCGTGTTTGCGCGGACCAAGTAGTAAGAAAGTGTATTTCGAGCAAGGAAGACTTCCAAATTTTGCGGCCATGCCAAAAGGGACCAACCGGTGGACACTACCAATCAAACCGGACTGCAAGGAAGGTGCTAAAAGCAGGCCTCTACTATCCCATTTAATTCAAAGACACTCACACTTTTGTGAGTACATATGATAGCTGTCAAAGGTCAGGTAACATTTCTCGCCAAACTGAAATGCTCCAAAATTTATTTATAGAATGCGAATTTTTTTACTTACAGGGTTAAGATTTCGTAGGTCCACTATCTCATAAAAATCGGTATATTCTCGTTGCGGTCGACTGCGTGTCAAGTTGGGCGGAAGCGCAAGCTCTTCCCACAAACGAAGCGAGAGCCATCGTAAAATTTTTGAAAAAATTATTTTCACGTTTTGACATGTCACGCGCACTAGTAAGTGACAGGGGCCCACATTTTTTGTAACAAACAACTTGCTAAAATGTAAGTTAAATATGATGTTACGCACAAACTCTCCACCGTCTATCCCCCACAAAAAAACGATCCAGGGGAGGTAGTAAACCGAGAATTAAACAGAATTTTAGAAAAAACTGTGTAGGTAAATAGGAATGATTGGTCATTAAAGCTAGACAGTGCGTTATGGGCTAATTGAATGGCGTACAAGACCGCAATCGGTTGTACTCGGTAGAATTAAAACCTCGCACGTGTTGGGAGCTCAAATTTATAAATCTTGATTTAAACATAGCCTTCGAAAAAAGAAAATTCTAATTAAATGAATTAGTTGAATTTCGTGCAAATGCCTATAAAAAAATTTACAAGAAGCGTACTAGGTTTTATCATCATAAAAATATTAAATTTTCAAAATTGTTTTCGCTGGGAAATTTAGTCTTTCTTTATAATTCTCGTCTAAGGCTTTTTCCGGGCAAACAAAAGTCTCGATGGTCTGGACCCTTTGTTGTCAAAGAGGTTTGGACATACGGAGGTTTGGCCATACAAGACCCTCCTTATTGAGCTTCCGAAAAAGGGTCGTTTAAATTTAATGGGCACCACCTCAAATTATACCATCCCGGCGACATTCAAGGCGAAATGGTGGAAAAAATTAGTTTCCTGAACATATAAATCGTCACTTAGTCAAGCTACGTTATGCTAAACAAAATGTTTGTGGGAGGCGCCACATTGTTATCTTTTTTCGTTATTTTTTGTTTGTTTGCTTTTCTTGTTTTAACATGTTTTGTAAGTTTCTTTTCGGAGTTAGAAGCAGCCACCACGACAACCAATCAGGGAAGCTTTCTTAGAAACTCTCATTTCTATAATTGTTTTTTTAATTTCATACTTAGCTTTAAACATTGGAAATAATATTTAACTTTAAGTATGAGGGTGTAGTTTAATTTCATAACTTTTAGAAAAAAAAGATAATATTAATCTGCTCTTTATTTCCTTATTTGTTTACACCGACAAAAACCACAAAAAATAAGAAAACCCAAAAATCACAAAAAAAATTAGAAAATCAAAAATTAAATTTCTTAGAAATTGAGGTTTGGATTTGTCATCCAAGCACATCTCCTAGTACCGGTGTGAACCCCTCATAGGGTAGACCTCGAGAAGTCTAAAAATTAACAAAAACTGTAGGAAAAATTAAATTTTTTCCGTTATTATCAAAAATTCCTAGCGCTTACTCAATTGCAAGTTTCAAGTAGATTTATTTTTTCATGATGACTCGGAATTTTTTGTGCTAGAATAGATTTTGAATCTTTTGAGTAAAACGGTTGACTTGTGTAATGCTCCTAGTAAAGCGGACGTGTTAGGATAGTATTTGTTCAAAATCAACTTTTTGGCATAAAATTAGAATTATATTTTTTTTCAAAATGCGTAGAGATAATTTATTTTATTTCTAATATGAATCAAGTAATATCAAAAAACAATTTAGGTGAGTGTGGAGAAGATCGTTAAAAATATATTACTCGAGTCAAACGGAAGGATATTCTTTCTCGATGTCAAAAACTTGCCCCTAGCAATCTTCGAATCATTTGCGCTTTATAGTAATCAACTCTACGAAAATAATTTAGGTCTTTCTTGAATAGTTTGAGCCTTTGCATTCAATCCTAAATTTACTAGCTTTGTCTACACAATATTGAGCCTGCTACCGTTTTTTATTGATTCACCCCGTCATTTTATCACCAAAGACAAGAAAGCCAAACTCAATTGCACACTTAGGGTTTGTTTGTTTAAGCTTTTGAACTCCAGTGTTTAGGATAAACATAATGTTGCATGCGAAACTGTTTGTTTTTACGCCATCTATAGAGAACGAACGTGTTTCTCCTACAATTTTTGCCATTTACTGCCCCTACTCCCGACCTCCAATTTAGCGCGTTTTCTTATGTTATGCTTTTCGGAAGATCATGGCCGCGAACATTCAACGTGAGTCGTACTTCACACAAAGTGCACTATTTAGGCTCGTTGTGGTGTGCAATTGCACACTTCATTATTGGGGGGGGGGGGGGGGGTGTTGGCACTTCGTGCTCCCCATTATTTTTCTTTGCATAGTTATGTTTCTGTGAGTGCGGGTGGTCTGTGCCCCAGCTGTGTTCTTCCTGTGCAGGTGGGCAGAGCCCCATTTCAGTGGAGTTCTTTCTTGTAGGAATCACACGGTCATGCATTTTTATTCACGCACGGTTGTTGCGACCGTGCGATACCTACAACATTCAGGTGCTCTGCCTCGGGTCGTGTGATTTGCTCACGCACGGTTGTTTTCCCCGTGCATGACCAAATCGTACGACCGCCTCTTTTTGTCAAAGTAATTTTTGGATTTATTGTCCATGTGTTTTCTTCACGCACGGTTGGATTCTACCGTGCGCGAAGGAAATCGCACGCCCTCTGGTTTTGTCTGATTTTATTGTGATCTGATTCCGCCCGTGTGTCTTGTTCATGCACGAGCTGGTTTCCCGTGCGTGGTCAAAAACGCACGGGCGGATCGTCTTCCTGGCTGGGAATTCCTGTGATGTTATTAACGCACGATGTGCGCACGGTCGTACGTTCAACCGTAAGTTCCATATTTTCTGATTGGATACTATTTAAGTCACAGGATTCCGCCCTAAAAGGATCATCACTTCATTTCCGCGCCTAGAGCTACATATGTTGGGATATAACGCGGAAACTATCCCCAAGACGCAATCAAATATTTACAGGGTGTACAAGAACATATAAATCTGAACAAACTCTGCAAACATAAATTAGTGCAACTGCAATAATAAACAATGAAGAAATGTACCGACGTCCGTTACAGAAAACACCGCGGAGGAGCCGGACTCGCTCGATCCGCGGGAGAGAGAATAATCTGGAGTGCAATCCGCTAGCACAGCGGACACACAAGGTTCGTCGAGAACCTTCGTCGTCGGATGACGACCAAACCACCTGCCACCAACGGAGAAACACGGTCGAGGCCAACTGCACTCACGCACGCCATCGACGCCAAGCCGCACCACCGGAGAAAACCACCATCAAGGCCACTGCACTCCCGCAAGCCTTCGTCGCCATGTCCGCATAGCCGAAGAGAAACTCCGTCAAGGCCACTGCACCACCGCAAGCCTTCGCCGCCACGCCCGCACCGCCTCATCTACTCCAAGACCGGTAGAGATCCTCTCCTCCAAGACCGATGGCTATTTCCTCCAAAGCCGGTGGATACGTCGAGACTCCCTCACGAGAGGAATGCTTCGCCTCCATCGCACGGTGTTGCACCAACTGCAACCACCGGCGACATCCAACAGGGGTCTCCCACCCCTTAAGGCACCATGAGTGAGATGGCGGCGGCGGCGGCTCCTCTCTCCAACGCAAGCAAGGCGTCTCCTCACGTCAATAGAAGAATAGGTTTTCTCCCAGGGCTGTCCTTCTTCTCCCAGGCGGGCTGCATTTATATATCTCTGCCTCAAAAACCATAAATATATATATGTTATGTGTGACCCATGAATGACGTGATTTAATATTCAAGCAATTCAAGCAGGAGAGTGATTCTCTCTCTCTAAAAGGAAATCAATATATGCTGATTTTCTTCCTTTCTTGGAATTTTCAATTCATGCCCTCATTCACTCTCCTACCATTCATGATGTTTCCCCAAAAAGGAAATACTGGATATGTTTTGGATCCGAATCCGAACCAAAAACATAACAATCACCACCTTGGTTCGGAATTCGGAGCCACCATCTGCACGAAACATCCACTTCACACATCAACAACTGCACCAAGCAACTCTGCGCGTAGCACCACCTCAGCCCGAGGCATTAGCCGATCAGCTCCAGTCGACTCATCTCTGCTCGGGCTCAACCCGTGAACATCGTCGCAACCAGATCGTAGAAACTGACTCTCATAACCGGAGTCCCAGAAGGACGATCCTCTGCACCACCACGACAATCCACCGTGTTGGCCGCAGAAATCATGAGCATACCACCATACGTCGTGGTCCCCATCAGCCGGTACAAACTACCGCGCTACACAGCTCTCCTGAGCATAGTACGTCCTCACTCCACCATCAGGATTCCACCTCGGGACACCCAATTGTAGCCACCTGAATCCAATCCGCTCAATGATGACAAACATCCTGCTATCAGAGTCGCTCAGACTCTCAGTGATGGTGAGGACAACATCACTCTGCACCCTGACCCAGCTGTCATTCAGTCCGCACCTAGCCTCGAGGCCTTTTTGCACGCTGCGAACTAGCACTCCTGTGTGACTGCACTATCTGCAATGGTAAAAATACCATACCCTCCTTTGGCCCAGATCGAAATCGTGCTTCACTCAATCCCTTGCCAAACTGCATCACCATACCCATCCGCTGCTGCCAAGATGTGACCGCCCTCAGTAGTAGGACCCACTAACATCTGTCTGGATAGCACTGCGATCGTGATCTCCACTAGCTCCACTGTATCCTTCTCATACAAGAGCATTGTCACTAAGGCCGGGTAAAAAAAAAGTGAGCGAGGTAAGAGTGAAACGGGTCTTCACGTCTCCCTCCGTCTCTACAACAGCTACCTCTAACTGACACAGAAACCGTCTGATCACACATCATGTACCCACAGATAATATTCTCCCTGTAACATATCCGCTGTTATCATGACCTTCTCATGCAGTACCACATGTCATAGGTCAAATCCGTCACTGTCGCACTTCTTCAAAAACACTGTCCAGATTCACGTTCTTCCCTATCATGGTTGTCCTACGGCACGATTAGGAGACTTGATTAATTCAAAGGTCAGATTTGAAAAGATGGGGAGCGGACCTAGTCGTCACCCACCGCAGTCAAATCGTTCCTCGAATGTCCAATCAGTCGCCTACAGAACCTGGCTCTGATACCACTTGTTGGGATATAACGCGGAAAGTATCCCCAAGGCGCAACCAAATATTTGCAGGGTGTACAAGGACATATAAATCTGAACAAACTCTGCAAACATAAATTAATGCAACTGCAGTAATAAACAATGAAGAAATGTACCGACGTCCGTTACAGAAAACACCGCGGAGGATCCGGACTCGCCCGATCCACGGGAGAGAGAATAATCTGGACTGCAATCCGCTAGCACAGCGGATGCACAAGGTTCGTCGAGAACCTTCGTCGTCGGATGACGACCAAACCACCCGCCACCAACGGAGAAACACGGTCGAGGCCAACTGCACTCACGCACGCCATCGACGCCAAGCCGCACCACCGGAGAAAACCACCATCAAGGCCACTGCACTCCCGCAAGCCTTCGTCGCCATGTCCGCATCGCCGGAGAGAAACTCCGTCAAGGCCACTGCACCACCGCAAGCCTTTGCCGCCACGCCCGCACCGCCTCATCTACTCCAAGACCGGTAGAGATCCTCTCCTCCAAGACCGGTGGCTATTTACTCCAAAGCCGGTTGATACGTCGAGAGTCTCTCACGAGAGGAATGCTTCGCCTCCATCGCACGATGTTGCACCAACTGCAACCACCGGCGGCATCCAACATGGGTCTCCCACCCCTTACGGCACCAAGAGTGAGATGGCGGCGGCGGCGGCTCCTCTCTCCAATGCAAGCAAGGCGTCTCCTCACGTCAATAGAAGAATAGGTTTTCTCCCAGGGCTGTCCTTCTTCTCCCAGGCGGGCTGCATTTATATATCTCTGCCTCAAAAACCATAAATATATATATGTTATGTGTGACCCATGAATGACGTGATTTAATATTCAAGCAATTCAAGCAGGAGAGTGATTCTCTCTCTCTAAAAGGAAATCAATATATGCTAATTTTCTTCCTTTCTTGGAATTTCCAATTCATGCCCTCATTCACTCTCCTACCATTCATGATGCTTCCCCAAAAAGGAAATACTGGATATGTTTTGGATCCGAATCCGAACCAAAAACATAACAACATATTCGCGCCACTTCGCCGCTCCACCACCGCCCATCATCCTGAGATCCTCAGAGCATTATTTCGATCCAAATCTCAAGCTAGGAGTTCCTCGCGGCCTGCTCTAGTGTTTGCAAGCTTCCAAGGTTCATTTTGAAGGATTTCTCTCGTGGGTTAGAGGTCTTCGGCGAGTTCGTGGCTGAAGAAGATTGACGGAGAAGACGGGTAAATTAGGAGAGAGTGACAACTCATCTGTACCCCGGACGACAGTTGGAAATCGAGCTCGAACAAAGATTGACAACCCTTGAGTCCGTTCGTGATCTTCTGGCGAGTCTGCGCCCTTCGTTTATGCTTTCACCTTCCTCTTTTCCTTTGTAGAACTTTGTTGTGAATATTGTGATGTATTGGATGTTATGTGTAAACTCGTCATTGTTTTTGTTTAATTTCATGTCTATGTGAAATGGTTCATTTGAGTTTATGCTTGTGAGGAGTGTCGCTTCACCACCACATTTCCACCATGGCACGTGTGTTCGCCGCACTAGCAATTGCTAGTTGCGTGTTTTGCGAAGAGCTGCTTACGAGAGAAGGTAAGGAGTTTGAGATCGATTGGATGACTAGGATTCATTAGTCGACTGGGTTACACCATAACTGGATTTCCTTATATATTAGTATAGATATATCTTTTAAAAAACAGATCATGTAACTATATTTTCAGAGGTACAACAAATAGTATAATTGAGAGAAGTTTTATTTTGTTGCCCTAATTTAGGCCAAGCACACATATATATAGGATAGAATACACGTGACATATAACATATAACAAGCAGCGGGAAAATAAAACTTGAAATAAAACGCGTATATTCAACTCTCCCGCTCAAGTTGGGAATATATATTGATCATCCACAACTTGACTGTATCGTTCATGAAGTTGTCAATAGATTAACCCCTTGGTGAATACATCGGCCAGTTGATCACACGAATTCCGGAACGGATTACAGATACTTCTTTTGTCTAGCTGATCTTTAATGAAATGTCTGTCAACTTCAGCATGCTTTGTCCTATCATGTTGAACCAGATTATGAGCAATGTTGATAACATCTGTGTTGTCGCAATAGATAGTAACTGGTTTGTTCACCTGCAGACTCATATCTTCGAGAATTGTCTTCAACCAGTACCCCTCATATACTTCTTGTCCCATAACCCTATACTCCGTTTTGGCATTTGAGCGAGCAATAACATTCTATTTCTTGATCTTCCAAGATACAAAATTTCCAACTACAAACGAGCAATGCCCGGTAGTAGACTTCTTATCGTCTTGACAACCAGCTCAATCAACATCTGTAAACACTTTAATTTCCAAAGGTTAGTTTGCAGAGAACAAAATCCCACGTCCTAGAGACTTCTTGAGATATCTCAATACCCAATATGCAACATGTTTATGGCGAATTGTGGGAGAGTGCATGAATCTACTTTAGGACACTCACGACGTATGTAATATCAGGATGAGTATGAGATAAATATATGAGGCTCCCAACCAATCATTGGTTCCTGAACATCAACTTTCACCCCACTAGTATGATTAGTCTCAATAGGTGTATCCATGAGAGCACACTCAAGCATACAAGTTTCCCCCGGAAGATGAAGTGTATACTTTCTCTTAGAGATGAAGACCCCCCGACGAGACCTCACGACTTCAATTTCCAAGAAGTATTTCAACTTTTTCAGATCTTTGACTTCAAATTTTTTGCCCAATTGTTCTTTCAAGTGCATGATCTCCTCTAGGTCATCTCCTGTAATGATGATGTCATCCACGTATTCAATAAGTATTAATATTTGAGCTTCTCTCATCTTGATAAAGAGAGTATGATCAGTTTGTCCTTGAGTATAGCCAAGTTGAAGCATGATTTTGTTAAACCGTCCTAACCAAGCTCTAGGGGACTGTTTCAGGTCATATAGGGATTTTTGCAGACGGTGCCACCTTTACATTAGACCCTTCTTTGGTAAAGCCAGGAGGGATGTGCAGATTTCTTCTTCCAGAGCACCATGCAAGAACGCATTTTTGACAACAAGATGTTATAACTCTCATAAGACAAGCAGCACTAGAGAGGATCGCACAAATAGAATTCATCTTTGCAACAGGGGCAAAGGTTTCTTGACAGTCAATTCCCTGTGAAAGATATGATTGGTTAGGGTATACCCTTGAGAGATTAAATGTGTTTTATGCCGCTCCACCACCCCATCTTGATTCTGCTTAACAGAGAAAATCCAGTGTGATCCAACTGTTCGCTTCCCAGGAGGAAGATTTGCAAGCCTCCAAGTTCCATTTTTTCTAAGGCACAGATCATTTCTTCCATACTCTATTTCCACTCAGGTATCTGCACAGGCTCCTTCCCGATCTTAGGAATCACAATAGAGGAAAAAAATGAGATAAAAACTCTCTGAGCTTGAGAGAGGTGATGGTAAGAAATATAATTGACAATGGGGTGTTATGTGCCACCAGTATTACCTTTAAGACGAGCGTGGGGAACATGGAGGTCATCATCTGAATCTGGAGCAGAGGCAGGCACCGGCACAAGTGGAACATCCACGGACGGTACTTGTTCAGTGATCTGAGGTCTGCAAGAGTATGTATATAGTATAGGAGGAATACAAGTGTGAGTAACAAAAGCAGTACTGAGTGAACTATGAGTAGGAGGGGGAATATGAGGATCTCAATGATGTTTGTTTAAGCTTTGTACCTCCAAGTCAGCATTTTGTGCCAGACACTCATATTTGTGACTCGCTCTCGAAGCTGGTTTTTCATGTACCTCCTGATTTTTCCAACATTTTGTTAATGTCTAAATTCCTAGTACGATGGCGCCTCATACGACGATCGGCGACGAGCCCGCACGATGATCGGCATAGAGCATTCCAAACAAGATTTAGACCATTTAGAATACTTACTCACCTGGATCATTCTAGGAAGCATTCAAACTAACCATAGAATTAGCTAGATTCATCCATTTTATTTCTCTCTTAGAGAATACAGTACTCCAATCTTGGAAGCCTTGAAGAGATAGAACATGTGAATGCTTTTCCGGAGCTCAGATGCTCCTTTCTTCTCCCCAATAGATTTGCAATACTGCTTTAGGAAAACCATTGGTTAGAGCCCATGACTCATGAGGAGATCAGTTTTGGTCAAAGGAGAAAGTGGAAAATGAAGAACAACATATTATGCTTGAAAAACATCGAACAAAGTAGTCCAAATTGCCCAGGAATGAACAAAATGGCTCTCTAGCTGCTATTGTCGTCTAGGAGACTCCATCCTTAGATCGAAGCCCATCTCATTAAGCTGGTCACTGCCACCATTTTGACAAATTTTGCAAAGAACTTAACTATCAGGCAGGATAGCTCATAGTGGTCCAAGGTTTATTGAAGCATTGGTCTCATTGATTTTTCGATTCTCTTGAAATATGAATGACAGTTACTATTCCATTTTAAAAGCTGACTTTCTAAAATTAAAAAGTTAAAGTGCCCAACTTTTTGAAAAATATTTCCACACTGTTTAAATCATAATACGTTGAGCATTATAACTTTACAGTTCCCATCACATCATCTCACTGTTGTTCACTTTCCTTTTTGGCAGATGCTTGTGTTAAAAGCTCAGGTACGTTGGATAAATTTTCTTTTTTTCTACTTTATATACTTGGAAAAAGATTTATTTCTCTTCATGGATATGTTATTTGAGATCAAAATGTGTAATTTTTAGTTCATTTATCTAATTCTGTTGGATCCCTAATTGGATTTAGGCTGGGTTCACTAAACTAGGATTATTGACCCACCATGTATAGCCATAGTCATATCTGTGTCCTAGAGTTTAGACCATGTCCTTAGAGACAACATTGCATGGACCAGCCAACAACAGACTGCAGAAGACTCCAGACTTAGAGAAATTTCAAAGATTTAGTAAAGTGAGTTCGACGTTCGTCGAACTCAGCTCGACGAAAGTTGTGCTCAGCTCGACGAACTCAGAGACAATACTCTAAGTTGAGCTCGACGAACTTGGTTCTCAGGTCGACGATTTCTGGATGTTCTACTTCAACATTCTAAGTCCAGAATCATTTCTCTGAACTCCGGTTGACGAAGTTATTTTATCAGCTCGACGAACTTAGAGCACAGAATTGACAAGTTTCTTCAAAAAGCAGTTAGCTGTTCTCAGGTCGACGATCTTGGATCTCAGGTCGACAAACAACAATTATCTGGTCGACGAACATGATTTCTCAGCTCGACGAACTCTGAACTCAGGTCGACGAAATCTGTTCCTTGCTCGACGAATTCTGTGCAGAACCAGACTTGGATTTTTCATTCCTTCTGTCCTTATTCCATTGCAGTAATTCCTGAATAATCAATGCTTTGTATTCTCTGAATATTACCGTTAGAAGCATCATTGATTGTGGCATTCATCAGGATTATTACTTGCCGCTTATCAATAGGACAGTTGGGGAAATCATGTAATGCAGATATTCTCTCCAGCCGTATTATCCAGTCCATCAGCAATCAATGCAGGAAGGAATTCAAAAATTCAAAGGAGAAATTCCATCGAGAATATAAAAGTGATTTCTTCCTTCTTCTCGACAGCAAGACACAACACACAGAGAAAAGCAACAAGATAGTCAAGACTAGAGACAATACAAGGCCTACAGAGAAAATTAACAACAACATCGTTCTAATCCTTCTCTGTATTAAAAACAATTTTGTTTTCACCTTGACACTACTGAAGAATAAGAAGAACATTCATCCAAATCAAGAGTCTTCTTCATCCTTCACTCCAGGATTCTTCAAGGCAACAAATCTTTATCAGTCAAGAAGTTCCTAGATCTCTTCTAGTCAAGGCTAAAGATAGAAGACCTACTCACCCTGAAGCAAAGCTCCAATCTTCCTGAACAGCTCAATAACTCAGGAGGAGCTTTGATAACATCAAAGATCCACAAGTCTTCTCAGTTGTATTTGAGAAAGAAAAGACACCATAACTCTCTCACCCCCTCATTGTACAAAGGGTTCTTTAACTCCCATCAAAAGTTATTCCTTAGTTGCAAGTCACCTGATCAAAAGACTTGGGTTGGTTTTTGAGCACCTGATCAAAAGCTCATTGGTGGCAATCACCTGATCAAAACTTGTTAGTGGATTACTACCAGGATGGTAGAAGAATGGATGTACCCAGGTTGGGGAACCACTATAAAAGTTCTTGTGTTGTCTGGTTTCTCTCTTTCCTTTTTTTGTTCTTGTTGTGCCTGTGGTAGTTAGTTTAATTTTTTTGTGCATATGGTGGATTAGTTTATCTTAGTTTACTCTTTACTTACAGCAAACATTGGTATCTATTAGCTGCTCTACTCTGAAGATTTTATAAACTGAAAAAGTTTTAAAAGATACACTATTCACCCCCCTCTAGAGTATTTCAGGTCTAACTCTCTCTTTCAATTGGTATCAGAGCAGTGTTTCTTTGGTTGTACAAGTTAACCCTTGTACCAAAAGATCCTGTTTTAGATCTGACTTTTTATTTCTCTTAGGATTATATTCACAACATGACATAGAATACGGATTATGCAAGCACCAGACCTCCAGTGTGCAACTTCAATAAGTTTGCCATCTGGAAGGCAAGAATAAAACTTTATATGAATTGCATCGATGAGGACATCTGTAATTCTATCTTGACAGGTCCTCCTCAACCATCTGCATCTACATCAACATCAAGCACACATGTTGTTCCACCACCTGAGTGGACAGATGCATAGAAGAAGGCCAAGATTACTGATGCAAAGACCATGAATATTCTGGCTCAGACTATGTCTGATGACATCTTCCAGAAGGTGGCAGAATGCACATCAACCAAGGCTATTTGGGACTCTCTCAACCAAATGGTGGCTGGCTCTGCTGATGAGAGGAAATACAGAAGATCAACACTCATATCCCAGTATGAGAACTTCAAGAAGGATGAGTCAGAATCTGTTGCTGACATGTACAACATGTTGAAATTTGTGAAGTGGAAGTGGGTGACGGAACAGGCCGCGCGGCCTGTGCGGACAGCTTTGGCGGACTGGGCGGACTGGGCGGACTGAGGTTGCGGCCTGGTGAAAAGTCTGGTGGAAGCCGGCTGTGTTCTGAGCGGGTTGTTGCATGGTGTCCGCGGTTTGGTGCGGCCTGGTATCTGCGGATAGAGAGGCTTGCGGACTGATGCATTGCTCAGAGGCCGCGGGTGCTAGCTTGCGCTGTTGGCGGGTTGGTTCGAGTTCGCGGATAGCTTGCGAACTGGAGTGTCCGCGGTTCTGGCTGTTGCGGACTGAGCCTAGAGCTTGGCTGAGGCCTTGTCAAGTTCTGGTGCACAGCAGGTGTTTGCTGTGGAGATCGTGGTTGGCGGACTGTGATTGGAGTCCGGCAGGAAGCTACTGCATTGGACAAGTGCGAGGAGCTCGCGGACTGGTTGCGGTCTGTGCTAGGGTGTTTGGCGGACGGGACTTTGTGTCCGCCATGCTCGCACTGGCCCTTGATGGTTTTGGACTTGGTCACACTTGGTGTCAAGTTCATGGTGTCCGCCGTATCCGCCAAGTCCGCTGTGACCGGGCGGACTGTTGCTGTTTGCCTTTGGTCGTGGACTTGTGGCGGATTGAGGTGTGAGTCTTGCGGACTGCCTCGGGTTGGTGCGGACTGCCATTGAAGAAGGTGCTGTCCTGAAGCAGTTGGAGCTTTGCGGGCTGGTGCCTTGTCCGCTTAGCTTGGGCGGACTGGAGAGGGTTCGTCATTGGTTGCCTTGCTCCTGGCGGTTTCCCTTGGTGACTGGCTAAGTCCTCGCGGACTGAGCGGACAGTCGTTTTGTGTTCGCGCGGGCTGGGGCGGTGTCGCTATCTCATGGGCGGTGACCACACTCCTCACCTGGCCTATAAATAGGACCCCCCTGGCACATCTACAGTAACCAGAAGTAACGTGAGTGAACAGTAATTTGGGTTGGGCGAGTGCTGCGGTCTGTGTTTTTCAGTCCGCGCGGATTGTTTCAGGCTGACGGTTTGCTGTGTGCAGGTCGCGCGGATAACTTCAAGGAGCCAGGAGCTTGGCTGTGACTTCGGTCAGTGCTTGGAAGTGTGCGGTCTCTGCGGACTCAGCAGGAGGTCGCTCTGCGGCTTGTCAGTTCTGTTTCAACTTTCCCAGCTTCAATAACCTGTCCGCCGGCTTCAGGCGGGTAGGGGAGTTCCTCAGTTCGGGTTCAGCAGGAGGCGAATAACGGTCTGTCCGCGCGACCTCGCGGTCTCGGCGGACTCCGTGGTATTCGGCGGATTGCAGCATAGCTTGGGCGGTCTCGGCGGTCTCGGCGACCTCGCGGTCTCGGCGGACTGGAGTTCTGTCCGCCCGGCTTGTTTTTGGTTCTTTCTGTTTACAGCTGTAATACTAGCGAAATCATGTCTCGCTATGTATGCCTCGGATTGTAATGAAGTGAATGCATAATAAGATCTTCTTGTGCTTCCATTGTTTTGTTGGGTGCAACCTCTAGTCCTTGGGTTTCCGCGGTTCAGCGTGCGAACTGGGTAGTTCCGAAGATATTAATTTGGTGTTTGGGCTATCTTGCTGACCACGTTGAGAAAATTTTAACATGGTATCAGAGCGAGGTTACTGAGGTTGGAGGTTCAGTTGCGTGAGCGGGGGTCAACCAGTGTTGTTACTCAGTGATTGAGTGGTGATCAACCTGTGTTGTTGCTCGGAGCTGCTGAAGGGTACCAACAGGTGATTGCAATGGAAGGAAGCTTAGCAAGAGGTCTGGGCATTGAACTCTTAACGCCGACTAACTATAAAAAGTGGAAGTCGTGCATGAAGAGTTATCTTCTGGCCGAGGAGCTGTGGGAAGTCGTCGGTGGAGACGACAGACAGGAAGTAACTGCTGCTTTCGGTACTGCTGAACAGGTGAGGCTCTGGAGAAGAACTAATGCTAAGGCAGAGTTCGTTCTGAAAAGAGCTGTCTCTCCGGAACTGTTTGATCACATCATTGGATGTGAGTCGGCTGCTGATATTTGGACAACCATTGATGAGTTGTTCAATAGGAAGAATGTGGCGCGGCTTCAGTTCCTGGAGAATGAGTTGGCCAGGGCAACTCAGGGAGACCTTTCCATCTCCAGGTACTTCTTAAAGATGAAGAGCTTGTGTGCTGAGCTGTCGGCGCTGGATCCTGATGAGCCTATCTCTGAGGCAAAGATGAAAAGGCACATTTTCCGCGGCTTGCGGAAGGAGTATGTGGCCTTTGTTACGTCTGTTCAAGGGTGGGCTACTCAGCCGTCTCTGCTGGAGCTGGAGAATCTGCTTGCCTCGCAGGAGAGCTTAGCAAGGCAGATGGCTGGAGTGAATCTGAATCAGGAAGGCAGCGAGGCTCTCTTCTCAGGCAAGAAGAAGGGATGGGAAGGGAAGAAGAAGAAGAAGGTGCAGGCCGCTGTTGAGAAGGAGACTTCAACTTCATATCCGCCGGAGAGGAGCAATGCTCCTAAGGACTGGAAGAAGAATCTGAAGTGCTACCGGTGTCATCAGCGAGGGCACTTCAAGCGGGACTGCAAGGTCAAACTGCAGCCTGGGCATGCTGCGGAAAGGAGGAAGCTTGCTCGCGAAGTGAAGAAGCAGAATGGGGAGGAGCTTTCATGACGGGCACTTGTGTCCGGGCCTTATCTGCTGAGGACTTCAACAGCGAGTGGATCGTCGACTCCGGGTGTGGTCATCACCTCACCGGAGACAAGTCGAAGTTCACCTCCATGCAGGCTTACTCAGGTAATGAAGCTATTATCACTGCTGATAATACTGTTTATGCAGTAGAGAAGGAGGGGGTCGTGTCTTTGGGTAGTGATCAGGGGCCACTCACGTTAAGGAGTGTGTATCACGTGCCGGGCATGAAGAAGAACCTCTTCTCGGTGACCAACGCGGTGGACGCTGGGTATCACGTTCTGTTTGGGCCAACAGACGTGAGGTTCCTTCGCAACGTATCAGCGGTAAAGGCTGATGTTGCTCATGTTGGGAGGAGGGTGAAGAACTTGTTTGTTCTTTCCACCAGTGCCTATGTTGATAAGATGAGGGCCAATGATAGTGCGGCTATCTGGCATGAGAGGCTGGGGCATGTTGGCATGGACAAGCTGAAGGCAATGGCGAGTAGAAGTCTGGTGAGGGGGTTGCCGATGTTGTCCTCCTTTGGTGATGGGCATGTTTGTGCGGGCTGTCAATACGGTAAGGCACATCGCCTTCCGTTTGATAAATCTCAAACAAGGAGCAAGAAACCATTGGAGTGTATTCATGGCGACCTGATGGGACCGACTGTTACTGCCAGCCTTGGTGGAAGCAAATACATGCTTGTCTTGGTTGATGACTACTCAAGGTATACTTGGGTGTACTTCTTAAAGGAGAAGTCGGATGCCTTCCGTTTGTTCGTGGAGTTCAAGGAGTTGGTAGAAGGCCGGCTTGGCTTGCGGATTAAGAAGTTTCGAACTGATAACGGGGGAGAGTTTGTCTCTTCCGAGTTTTCTAACTTCTGCAGGAAGCACGGGATCCAACGGGAGCTTACATGTGCTCACACTCCACAACAAAATGGGGTAGCGGAGCGGAAGATCCGTCATTTGACGGAAACCTGCAAATGCTGGCTGCATGCGAAAGATATCCCGAGGTCCTTTTGGGCGGAGGGAATGTCTTGTGCTGCATATGTTATCAACCGGATGCCACTCAGCCCTATCAACATGAAGACGCCCATTGAGCTGTTGCTAAAGGAGAAGCCGAGTGTTGGACACCTTCGGGTGTTCGGTTCAACTTGCTACGTGCATGTCCCGGATGCTTCACGGACAAAGCTGGATGCGAAGGCAAGGAAACTTGTCTTTGTTGGCTATGATGAGCGGAAGAAGGGATGGAAGTGCATGGACCCTGTGACGAAGAAGTTCGTGGTGTCAAGAGACGTTGTCTTTGACGAGCTGACGTCATATGGAGGTGGCTCGGTGGAGCCTACCGGAAGTAGCAAGGTTGAGGAAGCACCGGTGGAGGCTGCTGAAGGCTTGGAAGAGGAGCTTGCTGTTTCACCAGCAGCTCCTGTTGCTTCGAACTCCGAGGCTGAGCCTTCTGGCTCAGGAAGCAGGGGGAGCACTGCTCAATGCTTGCCCCAGGTAGGAGTGGAGCCTGAAGAAGCAACGGAAGCCGTGAGCAAGGAGCCGTGTCTTCGGAGATCGAAGAGGGTGGTTAAGCCACCGGCTCGGTACTGTGATGGGAATGCAGTGAGCTTTGTCTCCTGCTTCTTTGCAGGTCCTCTGGATGAGCGAGAGCCTGCAAGCTTCAACGAGGCCACTGGAGTGAAGGAGTGGGAAGGTGCCATGAAGGAAGAGATTGATGCTCTGAAGAAGAATGAAACCTGGGACCTTGTGCCCAAGGTTGATGGCATTACTCCGGTTACTTGCAAGTGGGTGTATAAGTTGAAGAAGAAGGCTGATGGGAGCATTGATCGGTTCAAGGCTCGCCTGGTCGCTAGAGGATTCTCACAGCAGTATGGAGAAGACTATGAGGAGACATTCAGTCCAGTTGCGAAGATGACGTCTGTAAGAGTGGTGATCGCCTTGGCTGCTTGCAAGGGATGGAGGTTGTGGCAACTCGATGTGAAGAATGCCTTTCTTTACGGAGAGATTGACAAGGACATCTTCATGGATCAGCCGCTTGGTTTCGTCTCTGAGAAGCATCCGGACTATGTCTGCAAACTCAGGAAGGCTCTCTATGGGTTGAAGCAAGCTCCTCGAGCGTGGTATGGGAAGATTGCAGAGTACCTGCAGTTCTGTGGATACCTGGCTTCTAACTCGGATTCTAGCTTGTTCGTCAAGAAGAAGGGAGAGCTAAGAGTCTTGGTCCTGCTGTATGTGGATGATATGATCATCACAGGGAACTCGGAGGAGGAAGTAGCAAGGCTCAGGGAGAGCTTGCTATACGCTTCGAGATGAAAGACTTGGGAGAGTTGCATCACTTTCTTGGTCTGGAAGTGGAGAGGAAGGAGTGCGGGATTCTCATTAGCCAGAAAGGGTATGCTGATCGTATTGTGAAACGGTTTGGCATGGGCGAAGGGAAGAAGTGCTCTACTCCACTGGAATCTGGGCTGAAGCTTCGACGAGATGAGGGAAGGGTGCTTAATGATCCCTTGGTGTTCAGGGCTCTTGTTGGGAGCTTGATCTATCTGACGATTACAAGGCCGGATATAGCTTATGCTGTTGGCCGAGTAAGTCGGTATATGGCTGAACCAAGGCAATCTCATCTAGTGGCGGCGAAGGGAATTCTGAAGTATGTCAAGGTGACTTCTGAGATGGGACTCCTCTATGGAAGGGATGCGGAGTTTGCGTTGCTCGGGTACACGGATGCTGACTATGGCGGTGATTCGGATGATCGAAGGTCTACTTCAGGTTATGTGTTCACTTGCGGTTCAGCTAGCATCTCGTGGTGTAGCAAGAAGCAGGACTCGGTGTCGGTTTCAACCACGGAGGCGGAGTATAAGGCTTCGGCCTTGGCTGCTCGGGAAGCCGTTTGGTTGAGGAGACTCATAGAGGATGTTCATGAAGAAGTGCAAGGGCCTACTTTACTCCGGGGTGACAATGAGAGTGCTCTCAAACTGGTAAACAATCCAGTGTGTCACGCCAGGACCAAGCATATAGAGATTGATCACCATTTCATCCGGGAGAAGGTGTTGGAAGGATCTCTGCTGGTCGGGCATGTTCGGAGTGAAGATAATCTTGCTGACATCTTCACGAAGCCGCTGTCGAAGGGCCCTTTGAACGCTTGCGCAGCTTGCTGGGCTTGGTCACCACTTCTCACTTCAAGGGGAGTGTTGAAATTTGTGAAGTGGAAGTGGGTGACGGGACAGGCCGCGCGGCCTGTGCGGACAGCTTTGGCGGACTGGGCGGACTGGGCGGACTGAGGTTGCGGCCTGGTGAAAAGTCTGGTGGAAGCCGGCTGTGTTCTGAGCGGGTTGTTGCATGGTGTCCGCGGTTTGGTGCGGCCTGGTATCTGCGGATAGAGAGGCTTGCGGACTGATGCATTGCTCAGAGGCCGCGGGTGCTAGCTTGCGCTGTTGGCGGGATGGTTCGAGTTCGCGAGTAGCTTGCGGACTGGAGTGTCCGCGGTTCTGGCTGTTGCGGACTGAGCCTAGAGCTTGGCTGAGGCCTTGTCAAGTTCTGGTGGCACAGCAGGTGTTTGCTGTGGAGATCGTGGTTGGCGGACTGTGATTGGAGTCCGGCAGGAAGCTACTGCATTGGACAAGTGCGAGGAGCTCGCGGACTGGTTGCGGTCTGTGCTAGGGTGTTTGGCGGACGGGACTTTGTGTCCGCCATGCTCGCACTGGCCCTTGATGGTTTTGGACTTGGTCACACTTGGTGTCAAGTTCATGGTGTCCGCCGTATCCGCCAAGTCCGCTGTGACCGGGCGGACTGTTGCTGTTTGCCTTTGGTCGTGGACTTGTGGCGGATTGAGGTGTGAGTCTTGCGGACTGCCTCGGGTTGGTGCGGACTGCCATTGAAGAAGGTGCTGTCCTGAAGCAGTTGGAGCTTTGCGGGCTGGTGCCTTGTCCGCTTAGCTTGGGCGGACTGGAGAGGGTTCGTCATTGGTTGCCTTGCTCCTGGCGGTTTCCCTTGGTGACTGGCTAAGTCCTCGCGGACTGAGCGGACAGTCGTTTGTGTTCGCGCGGGCTGGGGCGGTGTCGCTATCTCATGGGCGGTGACCACACTCCTCACCTGGCCTATAAATAGGACCCCCCTGGCACATCTACAGTAACCAGAAGTAACGTGAGTGAACAGTAATTTGGGTTGGGCGAGTGCTGCGGTCTGTGTTTTTCAGTCCGCACGGATTGTTTCAGGCTGACGGTTTGCTGTGTGCAGGTCGCGCGGATAACTTCAAGGAGCCAGGAGCTTGGCTGTGACTTCGGTCAGTGCTTGGAAGTGTGCGGTCTCTGCGGACTCAGCAGGAGGTCGCTCTGCGGCTTGTCAGTTCTGTTTTAACTTTCCCAGCTTCAATAACCTGTCCGCCGGCTTCAGGCGGGTAGGGGAGTTCCTCAGTTCGGGTTCAGCAGGAGGCGAATAACGGTCTGTCCGCGCGACCTCGCGGTCTCGGCGGACTCCGTGGTATTCGGCAGATTGCAGCATAGCTTGGGCGGTCTCGGCGGTCTCGGCGACCTCGCGGTCTCGGCGGACTGGAGTTCTGTCCGCCCGGCTTGCTTTTTGGTTCTTTCTGTTTACAGCTGTAATACTAGCGAAATCATGTCTCGCTATGTATGCCTCGGATTGTAATGAAGTGAATGCATAATAAGATCTTCTTGTGCTTCCATTGTTTTGTTGGGTGCAACCTCTAGTCCTTGGGTTTCCGCGGTTCAGCGTGCGAACTGGGTAGTTCCGAAGATATTAATTTGGTGTTTGGGCTATCTTGCTGACCACGTTGAGAAAATTTTAACACAACATATTGAGTTTAATAATCAATGAGCTGAAACTTTAGATAAGGACATCACCCTTACTGAAGTAAATGATAAAATACTCATGTGCTTCCCAAGCTCATGGGATTCAAGGATCTGTCCAATTAAGGAGGTCAGGAGCTTATATGAGATTTCCACAAAATCTCTATTGGGAAAGCTCAAGTCTTATGAGCAGCTGATAAAGTCCAGAGAAGCTGCAGAACAAAGGACTCCCCCACCAGCAAGAAAGGAGCACAACATAACATTCAAGGCTGCTGAAGAGACTGAAGCTCCTATAGTAAATGAAGAACTAATGAGTCTCTTTGCCAAGAGATTTTATAAAATGGCAAGAAAGGACTTCAGGAGAAAATCATCCAGGCAGGATGATAAGCCCAGGTATGATAAAAGCCTACTAAAGAAGTAGTATGTTTTGGCTGCAGGAAACCTGGATACTTTATCTCAGAGTGTCCAGAGAATTAGAAGAAAGAAAGAAGAAGAGAGAAGGACTTCAGAAAACAATAAAGTAGCAGACCTTCCTCTAGTAAATACAAAAAGAAGGAGAAAGGATTTGTAGCTGATACATGGAGTGACACTAAATATGAATCCACATCTTCCAGTTCCAGTGAAGAGGAAGAAGAGGCAAGGGCCAAGGAAGTCTGCCTTATGGCCATCAATGCCTCTAACAACCAATCAAATGATGAAGAAGAATCTGATAATGAAGGAGTTTCAGAATCTGAAGCTGATCAGGTACTTTCATCTTTTGATTATAATTCTGACAGTTTCAAAATTGAATTTAAAACAATGTGTATTGACTTGATTAACTCTGAAACAGAAATCAAAATACTTAGGGAAAGACTGACTAATCAAGAAAATCTAATTTCTGAAAACACTAAGTTAAAAGATGAACTAACTCTAGCTAATGAACAAATCATCTCTTTAAAAACAGAGCTATGTGAGGCTAAGCAACTTGAGGAATCTCTCAATGGGAGAAGCCTTAAGCTGATGGACATCATAAGTACAGTCAATGCCAGACTGAATGGTAAACCGGGCTTGGGTGCATCATCAAGTTTACCCTCCATACTTAAGAAGAACATATCATCAACCCCCATTAGATTTGTTTCAGCTAAGGACAAAGAGGTAATAAACAATAAACAAACCACAGAAGAATTACCTAACTCTAAAAATCAAAATAACAGAAACCAGAAAACTTTAAGTAAAAATAAAGTTCAACAGATTTCGTCGAACTCAGGTCAACGAAATGTGTCTAGTTCGTCGAACTCTGATCGACGATCTATGAATGCCAATATTAGCTATAAAAATTCATCTTTCTGCGATCGACGAACTGTGTATAGTTCATCGAGCAGAGATCGACGAACTTGAGGCACAAAAAATGAATATGTTCATTCTCTGAGCAGAGATCGACGATCTCATCCCACTTCGTCAAACTCTGGTCGACGAACTTACAACTTTTCGTCGAACCCAGTCAGACTTAATAAAAATCATAATTTTAGCAGAAACTCTAATCAACCTAGAAAACCTTTTAATCCACTTGCTGATTGGATAATTCCTCCCAGAAGATATCACCCCTTAGGTTATAAAAGACAACCTGAATGTTCTTATATTTTTAGCTTTTCTTATGAAAAGAAACAAGGACCCAAGGTAACTTGGGTCAAGAACATCTAACTCTTTTCCTTGCAGGTGAAGAACTATCCTATCACTCAAAATAAGTGGTACCTGGATAGTGGGTGCTCAAAGCACATGACTGGATACAAGGACAGCCTAATCAACTTCAAGGCAAAGCTGGATCCAAGGGTGATCTTTGGAGATTCCAGCTTTGGAGAAACTGAAGGCTATGGAGATTTCAACAATGGAGCTGTCACTTTCAGAAAAGTGGCATATGTTAATGGTCTCAAACATGACCTAATATCCATAAGTCAATTATGTGATACAGGTTATCAGGTTTGCTTTACTAATTCCAAATGTATTATTTCTTCAAATAATCAAACTGTTTTAACAGGGTGTCGACAAGGGAATATATACTTACTAAACTTTAATTCTGCTAGCTCAGAAATATGCTTATTCAACCAAGTTAGTAATAACAATATCCTTTGGCATAAGAGATTATGTCATGTTAACCTTAAAAACATCTCTAAGCTATCTAGGGACAACCTTGTCAGAGGATTGCCTTCTGGCCCCTACAAGAAGGAAAGCCAATGCAAGGCTTGTCAAGAATGCAAGCAAACTAAAAATAGCTTTAAGTCAATTAATAAGAGTGATTCACCTAAGATTTTGTACTTGCTACATATGGATCTCTTTGGACTCATTGCTGTACAAAGCTTAGGAGGGAAGTCTTATACCTTGGTTATTGTAGATGACTTCTCTAGATTCTCTTGGGTTTTCTTCTTGAGAAACAAGTCAGATAACTTTAAAGTCCTTACGGATTTTCTTAAGGGCATAAGGATTGGGTATTCTACTCCAGTTGCATTGATCAGAAGTGATCATGATACTGAGTTTGAATCTCTTCCCATGCAAAGATTCTGTGAGGAGGAAGGTATCAGGTATTGTTTCTCTGCTCCTAGAACTCCTCAACAAAATGGGGTAGTAGAAAGAAAAAACAAAACACTCATTGAATCTGTAGGAACATTTCTTGCAGATGCACGCATGCCCCTATCCATTTGGGCAGAGGCTGTGAGCACAACAAACTATGTGATGAATAGAAGTTTGATACACAAACTTAAGGGCAAGACGCCTTATGAACTACTCAAAGGGAAGCAACTTAAAATTGATTACTTTAGAATCTTTGGGTGTAGGTGTTTCATTCATAACAATAACAAAAAACACATTAGAAAATTTGAAGCTAAAGCTACAAAGGGAATGCTTCTAGGATATTCCCAAGTTAGCAAGACTTATAGGTTTTTAATAAATCATCCCTTAAAATAAAAGAATCTGTACATATTTCTTTTAATGAAGCTAACATGTACTATAAGGAGAAAGACTCTTCTATATCAGATATTTTGCAGGTACCTCACTTGTGTGAGAAATTGGGTGAGTTAAACCTTCCACAAGAGCTTATATCACCTCCTCCTCCACAAGTTGATGAAGCCAGTGAAGAAGAACTTTTGGAAGAGGTTGAACTTCATTCAACAGCAGACATTATTCCCCAAGAGGAATTAACTCCAAATGTTATTGCTGAACCAACTTCACCCACTGATTTTGTCACACTAAGGGATCGCCCTAGACCTCAAGTGATTGGAGACATGTCAGTAAGTGCACAGACAAGGCATCAACTCAACCAAGATCTGATGCATGCATGTTTCCTCTCTTAAGTTGAGCCTCAATCCATAAATAATGCTGAGCAAGATTCCCACTGGATCATTGCAATGCAAGAGGAACTCAATCAATTTGAGAGATGCAGAGTTTGAGATTTTGTTCCAAGGCCCAAAGACTCCAGTCATTGGAACTAAATGGGTATATAGAAATAAGCTAGATGCCCAAGGTATAATTGTGAGAAACAAGGCTAGGCTTGTTGCTCAAGGTTATAGGCAAGAAGAAGGGATAGACTATGACCAAACTTTTGCACCAGTTGTAAGGTTAGAAGCAATCAGAATTTTCCTTGCTTATGCTGCATACAAGAAGTTTAAAGTCTATCAAATGGATGTCAAGAGTGCCTTTCTGAATGGATTACTTAAAGAAGAGGTTTATATTGAACAACCTCCAGGTTTTATTTCTCCAAATTATCCTTCATATGTCTTTAGATTACATAAAGCTCTTTATGGTTTAAAGTAAGCTCCAAGAGCTTGGTATGAGACCTTAGCTAGCTTCCTGATAGTGCATAAATTTACTAGAGGCATGTTAGATAGAACATTATTCACTAGGCACCATAAGGATCAAATTTTGTTGGTACAAATTTATGTAGATGAAATTATATTTGGGTATACAGATTCCAAACTATGCAAGAGGTTTTCTGACCTCATGCATTCAAAGTTTGAAATGAGTAGCATGGGTGAGCTCTCCTACTTCCTTGGTCTCCAAATGAAGCAGCTACCTGATGGCATCTTCGTATCCCAGGCTAAGTATGCTAAAGAGCTTATTAAAAAGTTTGGGATGGCTGATGCCTCAGCAAAGAAAACACCCATGACCACTAATGCTGTAATAGATTCTAATGAACATGAGAAACCTATTGATCAGAAATTATATTGGGGCATTGTTGGGTCCCTACTATATCTTACAACAAGCAGATCTGACATAATGTTTGCTACAGGTCTTTGTGCTAGGTTCCAAGTGAACCCTAAAGAATCTCATCTACTTTTCTTAAAAATAATTTTGAGATATATAAAGAGTTGTCATAGTCTAGGACTCTGGTATCCTACTTGTTGAAACCAAAAACTTGGTCTCTGTGGAGTTCGGGGTCCCTAGAAAGGGGTGACCTCACACCTACTACACTCGAGAGAACGTCACGGACCAAAGGATCAAGAAACTAGGAATAGACCCTCGGCTCTAGCGCGGAGGTCCCACCTCACACCCGGAATGCCACCTGAGCACTTCCCCTCCCTAGCCAATGCTCGAGCTAGGGTGCCTTGGAGGAGCTCTCTCCACTCTACCAAGGAGAAGCTAAGGGAGGAGCAAGCCAGAAGAAGAAGAAGAAGTTCCCGTGCCTCTCCAAGGCACCCAAGGGGGTCTATTTATAGTTTTCCAAAACCCCTTGGATCAAAATGACCGAGATACCCTCACGCCCAAAAAGCCTTGGGCCAATAGAAAACAGCCACGCCAGGGGGTAAAGGGGGAATTTCCCCCAAGGGCAAGAAGGTAAAACTGCAAGTAGAGGCCCTGGCCCCCGGCCGGTCTCGCCCCACTAGGCCGCCAAGCAAGAAGAGGCGGGGGCGAGACCCTGGCCCCCGGCCGGTCTCGCCCCGCTAGGCCGCTGAACAAGAAGAGGCGGGGGCGAGACCCTGGCCCCCGGCCGGTCGCGCCCCGCTAGGCCGCCGAGCAAGAAGAGGCGGGGGCGAGACCCTGGCCCCCGGCCGGTCTCGCCCCTCTAGGCCGCCGAGCAAGAAGAG